>JAVCKZ010058078.1:0-16071 GCA_034780755.1 Lepetodrilus elevatus
CTAACATTCTGAGTTACTTGCCCGCAGAGCAAGTCAGGGCAAGTAGCAAAGGCATCAAAGGTGCTAAATGTTAAAAAAGTAGGTTGCCCGCAGTGCAATTTAACTTGGCCTTGTACGTCGGGAATATGTTAGTCCAGAGCTCTGATTGTCGATGAATCTCGTGCCATTATTATTATTATTATTATTATTATTATTACTATCAGTATTGTCTGTGAAGTGGTCCTAGTGTAATATGAGTTCATTTTGTTGAGAGAGAGAGAGAGCCGCGCCCATGTATATGTGTTGTGGTGCAGTATCCGGCAGATCTCTCTTACGGTATTTGGTTTTATAACAAAGCTCACGGGATCTTGAAGTATGGTAAGTAAATCCCAGTCGTTGTAAACGTCAAAATATCTAACAAATTTTTCGTCTTCATTGTTCTTAAAAACTTGGCTATTGAGCATTTTATCAATCTCACACCTCAAAATCAACCCATTTTGGGGGACACTATTTATTAACTACGGTATTTAACTTGTTTTTTATTTCTTTGATATTAATTTTAGTTCAAATAAAAATTGTGAAATGCAAAATATTACATTTCCGTTATAGTAATTCAGTTAATTAATATCTAATTTATGTTTTTTATTTAATAAATATCAAATATATTGTACAGCAGATAAAAGAAAATTGCAATTTAGGCATACTATAAAATCAAATACTGTAATACAAAGAATACATTCTAAACTTAAGGTAAGAAATTTTATATGTAGAAATGTTTAATTTTGTCAGGTTTGTAGCTTAAGCTATGTACAAATTATTGCCTTTAGATGTGTGCAAACATACATTATTTTTATTGGTTTTTAGATCTCCCGTATTGATTTTCAAGGCAAAAATCCACATAATGGCATTGCACTTGCCATACATATTCATATTCTATGGGAGCTTCAAATTTTCGGCGATGAAGCATCATAAAATCTAAAGCATCATTAAAATATGGAGAATTTCCTACCACAGATGTTGTTTGGAACTTATTAAATAATATGCTTGTAATTTGTATGGGATGCAGATATATCTATTATATCTTGTTAAACCTTTTTTTATTATTGTTATTTAAAAAATATATTTCACATTATGCATTTATCAGTTACTTTCTTACTGCTAGCTGAGTTCTACCCAGAATGTAGTTCCCGCAGCGACGTTAAACTCCATATTCACTCACTCAACCAGAATGTAGCATTTGTTACAAATGGTGTAAGATTCTCGCTGTGGAAATACATTTCAACTATAGGTCACTGCATGTTTCTGTACCAGATTTAATTTATATAGATTGGGTTTCTGTTCCATTGAATGATGGTAGCGCTATTAGTCGTACCTTTTACATGTACATCCAGTTATGACTGTCGTAGCTCTCGGATCGTTCTTTGGAACGGGACCCAAATATTGAAGGAACAGTCAATGCCACCGAACACAATTGGTCATTAGTATTACGTTACGAAAGTCACGGTACACACGAAGGTAAGTGAGACGGAAGAATTTAGCCAGAACTAAGATGAGGAATTTAGCCAGAACTTATCATTTAGCCAGAACTCGTGGGCCATCCTTGCATCCTTACTTTAACGCACTTAGCATTTTGTTCTTGTATTAACCCTTGCTCTGCCAATAGCAGGCTTTCCAAAGAAATTGAACCTATATTGCTAAGTGAAACCGATAAAATATCTATAGCAATATGTTCGAATGCCAGTCTTCTTTCGTGGGCTTGAATATACAACATTAATAGAGGTGTTGTTGGATTCAAACATCTCGCATGTATTGTATATTGAAAATATTGTCAGTGGAGGGGTTAACATTTCAGCATCACAACACTCCGAGAGTGAACTTGTTTATTTCATTGAATCCGCATGTATGAATTTAAATTTGCACTGTATTCTGAATTATTTCACGATTTGTAGTTAATTTCTCATTGAATCAAGCACAGGCAACAACATTTCATTATGACACCCGTTCAACGAGCACAATTGCAAATTTAGATATAGATCATCGACTGGGTCTCTATTAGAATCCTGGATTATGGACATTATTTTCTATTTATAGTTTACAATAAATTGAATGCTTGCATTCAACATTGATTTTGAGATCTTTACCAAAAATATAAAAATTAAGATTTTGAAAATCACTGATTAATTTGTCTCGGTGATGAACTTGAAAAAATTATAATGATTCAAATTGGGCGTAAATCCTATTCGAGTCAAATGGAGACCCAGTGTATTTTTAGATTTACCATTTATTTAATATTTCGTTCAGAATAGAAGAACCAAATGATTTGAAATTATGTTGAATTTGTTTCAGTTATTTAGTCCAATCATATGATCAGATTTAATACTATGCATGGATTAGTAGACCGGGTGCCTCCCACCCCGAATCGAACGCTTCCTCTGCCATTGAAAAAAAATCTCAAACAAGATGGCTGCCATGTCTTCTGCAGAAACTATATCTGAGCGTAGCTATAGCAACAGCCCTTGAATGATCTGGCTGCCAGTAAGACCTGCCATCTTGTAAAGAAAAAACCAACACTGCATGGAAAAAACATCTCTTTTGTTCTGTTCTATTTTATTTAATTTGTTTCTTTTCACCCCCTTTCCCTAATGTGGCACAGTCCCAGAGGCACCCCCCCAGGCAGTTAGTGGACGCTTCCTCGATGCACACCAAATCACAGTTTCATGGGAACCGCCACGAGCAGACAAACAAAATGGCGACCTCGCCGGATATAAGGTTTTTTACGTGGAAATTGCTGACAATATTGACGACAGCGAAGCCAAAATCGCCAAGGTAGACGGTGATGTGCATTCGTACAAGTTGAAGGAACTGAAAACATGGACAAAATACAAAATCTGGGTGTTGTCGTATACGTCAGTCGGCGATGGCCCGCCCTCACTGCCTATCGTCGTGGAAACGGACGAGGAGGGTATGTACACAGAGAGTCGTCTCCCCCTTTGCTCTAATTCACAAGTTAACCAGGTTTTCTTGTTGGGTGGCGGTTTGTTTGTTACTTACCATCTTAATCGCCTGGGAGGTGTTAGTTTGGCCGGAGTAGTGGGAGATGGTCCCATTTCCTTTAACATCACAAATTGTTGATAATAATCATCGTCATCACTGCATCGTCTTTAACAATGGATGGCCAATGTCGTCCGTATAGATTGGTCCATTTTGAATTGATATCTTATTCAATGTGACCTCGATGTCTATTTCAAATCTGACTTTGATTCTGCAATTCAAATCTGACATCTAGAGGACAAGTCCATAACTCCTCCCCCTCTCCCTTAACCCTCTCCCTGGTGGACAAGGCACAGACACTGCTCTTTAGGGCATCTCCGGTTGCCTTCAGCATGGAGAGGGTTAATCTCCCGCTAGTAACCGTAAGCAGCGACTCCTAGCTAACAAACTGACCTGACCTGACATGCTCGTACAAATCCAATGGTAAGTTCAGTAGCCATAGTGTGGTGACGGGTTGCCTACTCTTGGGTGTGAGGGCCATGTTTGATACTAACTTCCTCAAAACTAACTGTAAGTACAATGTTATAGTTCTGGTTGTCTGTTGTCCTAATCATTGCATGTTGCTTTTTTAAATTCCTATCTGTGTGTTTGTCATGCTTGATGTGGTCAGTACTGTGGAATATAACACTTGATGTTTTAAATAATGTTTTTATAAAATGTAAATTTTTAGACAATAGAAGGAAAATCCCATTCATTTGTGTGTAAATATGTATTACCGTATATTTAATTTTGTATGTATTTTAGTATGGAATTTCCTGTTCCATACTAACTAGTTGTGTTGGATTCCATGGTTTGACTGTATTGCATCAAGAATGACATCTATAACTGTTGTCAATAGTTTGATACTTTTCTGTTTGATTTGACTGTCACTTTACAATCTGATCCTTGGATTATGAAACTTGATCTTGTATTAACATTTCTTGATTCCATGAATGACATTTCTACCAATGAATTCAATGTTATTAACATATTCTATGAACATTCGAAAGCATGTCGGTTTGATTTTGTTTTGATCTCTTATTAAGACTCTTGACTATGAAGCTAACCACCTCTAAAAGGCGGTCTCAATTCTCGATAGATGAACGCATGTTCTATGTTTCAGTTTGCATTTGATTTGATTTTTTATATCAAGGCCAGCATGAACCAAATGACCGCTCTTACTGTCTAGAGTATAAACTGTACTCTTAAAATTTAAGCGTCTGCTGGAAGTTTGAAATTTAGCGAAAAGTTTTTATTTTTAATTTTCTTTAAATACAAATATTGGAAAAATGAAATATTTTATCCAGTTCCTGGAGAACCCAGACGAGTGCGCGTGGAAGCCATCAACTCGACTGCGATCTTCGTGGAATGGCGAGCGCCGATAGAAAACGAACGGAACGGAATCATACGAGGCTACCAGGTGTACTTCTATGAAGTGGACAGTAACGACGAATCCATTCCCGGCAGACAGGCTCGATTCTAC
This sequence comes from Lepetodrilus elevatus, assembly GCA_034780755.1. Lineage (NCBI taxonomy): Eukaryota > Metazoa > Mollusca > Gastropoda > Lepetellida > Lepetodrilidae > Lepetodrilus > Lepetodrilus elevatus. Next base: position 4,493 of record JAVCKZ010058078.1, read on the forward strand.
GACACGTTCGACGGCACGAAACACGAAGCTGTGATCACGGGGTTGGACGCCGACACGCGCTACAACGTGAGAGTCGCCGCGTATACTCGGAAAGGAGACGGAATCCGGAGCAATCCCCGGGTCATCACGACCAAAGGAGCCGGTAGGTCGATCTGACAACTGCTGTGGAAATGATTATACCTAAAGAAATTTATGGGTGAAAGATTCCCACTGTGACATAAAACAATAACTCACTCACACTTAAAGAAATCGACAATCAACGAAACGAAACTCCTTTTTTGACAACAAAGAAATCCATGTTAAATTTCTCCGTCATATTTTTTCAGTTCCTTCTCCCCCGAGGAATCTTCATGTTGACCTTATCCAGGAGGATCCTCCCAGGGTCAAGGTCACATGGCAGAGACCACGCGAGACGCACGGCCCGATTGAGAACTACAAGATCATCTGGGGCCGTATCGGCGAGCGCTACGAAGACAAGATTCTCCCGTCGGAGAAGTATTCCTTCGTGACGTACTCGCTGGACAAAGGCACGACATACGAGTTCCGGGTCTCTGCTAAGAACGATGTGGATTACGGAGAACGGGCTGTGGAGAGCATCAAGACGCCTGACGGAGGTAAGAAAGTGGAATTTTCTGCGGATTGGATTTATTTGTAGTCTCAAATGGGTGAAAGATTCCCTCAGCGACTTGAAGCTTCACTTGTCGCTGATTTATTTGTCCATGGTTTTGATTTATTTACACTGGACATGTCAGGCCTCAGACCACAATTAATGTCCTTATTTTTTTATCACTATTTAGTACAAACGCTAAAATGCATAAAAAAAAATCAGTGTACGGATATTAATATTTCCTATTTGCTTGATGGTTTCCTTCGTCTTCGGTACACATTTGCTGAAATTTTTAACGATAGAAACATCTGCTACTTTTCCGGCTATATAGGAGAGACTATGTTTTCCCTCCCTTTACAAACACTCGGCTAAACTTAGAGTTATCTCCCTTTCCAAGCACCCAACCTGAGAGTTTCCTCCCTTTACATCCGCCCAGCTAACCCGATAGTTACCTTCCTTTCCAGCACCAGCAGGAGCTCCGCAGAACTTCACGGCGACGGGCATCAGCGAGACCAGCGTGCACCTGACGTGGGACCTCCCCGCGCGCCACCTCCGCAACGGCGACATCGTCATGTACCAGATCACGTACCACAAGCTGTCGGACCCCATCAACGAGGAGGACATGAACGTCACCGACACCTACGTGGACATCACCGGGCTGGAGATGAACACCGACTACCGCTTCAAGATCAAGGCGTACACCAGCAAGGGCTCGGGGCCCTGGAGTAACAACCTGCACTTCAGGACCTTTGGCCACAGTAAGTACTGCAGGCGTGGATGTTTTCCGCGGATCCGTGGAAATCCGCTGATTTATTTGTCCAGGAGAAAATTTATTTGCTGAAATCACAATTGTCTATTGACATGCCTGGTACTGGAAGAGCTTGGAGTTTGGTGTCCTTTGTGTCGACTTTTGTGTCAATCAATCGTAATGGTATATCGTCCCCAAGTTCGAACCTGTCTTAGGTTGTGTAGACTTGGTACAGTTGTGATCTGTAGTTTGTCAATCGTCACTATCTGCTTGTGATAGCAACTGAAATAATTGGTGCTATTTAAAGGTTTCCTCCTGCTCAAACTGAAAAGATGTGATATGAGTGAAGTAATCTTGATAGAGGCTGAAATAATCATGAAAGTGGATATAAAAATGAATGTAAAAATCATAAATAAAACCCAACAGATTAATAAATCTTCTGTTTATCCTTAGATTATTACTATCTCCAAAGCCTTTAAAGGTTTCTGGCGTTGATTGTTTCTTTAGTTTAAATATTACCAACCTAGCAGATTAATAAATATCGTTTAGATTATCCTTAGAATGTTGCTTTTTCCGAAGCCTTTGAAGTCCGACCGTCAATGACACATGAATTATTCTGTCTTCCCCAGTGCCACCCGCGCCGAAGAAAGTGAAGATCCGTCGTACGTCCAGCTCCATCATCGAGGTGACGTGGGATGAGCCCGACTTCCCTGTAGCCGGATACAAGATCTACTACAACATGTTCGCCACCCCGGACATGGACGTCTGGCAGACCCTGGAGACCGGTCCGTACACTGTGGCCGAGATCACGGGTCTGGAACCCCACACGGTGTACGCCGTGCGAGTCCAGGCCAGGTCCGTCGACGACCGATACGGAAACTTGTCTGAGATGGTCACCACAGACTTCATACCGCCCTGTGAGTTGAACCTTTGGTGTCTTGGAAATAATTATGATTTGTTTAAAAATTAAAAATTAAAAAATTTAAATTAAAATTAAAATTATAAATTAAAAGATTTTAAATTAAATTTGTAAATTTATTTTTTTAAAAAGGATTTGTTTAGGCTGCAGCGACGTTAAACTCCATAATCACTCTCACCAACAGAATTTCATGATATTTGTTGTTGTGTTATGTCCCAACAGAGGTATACGCTATCTAAAGACCAATACATGACTTTATATTTGTTTCTGTTCTAGTCCGGCGGGATGTCGTCATGAACTTCCGGGTCACTCTCCGAACGTCCAAGATGGTCAAGCTATCCTGGGACAAACCGGTCAAGCCCAACGTCAACTCCTATCTGGTGAGTGTCACTTCACGCTGAAGCCCCATGACTTCTTGTAGCATACTGGAGATCAGCAAAATTCCATAAAATTGTAGCAAATTTAGTTTTCCTTGTTTTTAGGCAACCCAAACTTATCTGTATGATGGTGATCATGTATCACGAGATTGTAGCAAATTTGGTTTTGTGTAATCGTTGGTTATCTTCCCTTGCAGCTCAAATACGAAGGTGTGAAGAACTACTGGGAGAACGGCGTCATCAAGCAGATCTACCAGGCCAAGGAGGAGGTTCGAATCCCCGGACAGATGACCACATGGTCGCTGCCCAACCTCAAACCCAAGATGAAGTTCGACTTCAACATCAGCGCCATCTTCCAGGACGGAACTGCCGGCGAAGACCAGCACATCATTGTGGAGACGCTCATAGAAGGTGAGGGAGAATTATAGTGTTATTGCAACTGTTGATGGGTACCAGGTAGGATGAATCCAGCACTGGTGTATTGTAATGAGCATTGGAAACAATTTTTGAAGGTTGGCCTGGCATGAAATATTGAAAGGAATTATGATTTCTCTTAAGTTTCTGAATTATGGCAGCTGTTGTTGGGTACCAGGTAGGATGAATCCAGCACGGATGAATTGTAACAAGCATTGGAAACCTTTTTGAAGATTATCCTGGCATGAAATATAAGAAGTAATTATGATTTCTCTTAAATTTCTGAATTATCGAACAATAATGTTTATCATCATAATTGATAGAATACAACAGGCAATGATAAGTCGCATGATTGTGGTATCATAAATGATTATGTTCTAATAATTTTGTCTTTGTGATTGCAGCGCCCCCTTCAGTGACGAGGCCGGATGTCGTCCGCATTTCCCATGGGAAGATAACTCTGCGATTGAGGCGTGCCTCGGAGCGCAACGGACCAATCAGCTACTACCACCTGATTGTCGTGCCACAGCGCAGACGCGATAACTTCATGCAGAAACTGCCTCAGGATTTTACGCTAGAAATGGTGAGAATTCCCCCCCTAAAGTGCGCTGATTGTCCAAAAGTGTTGGGCCTTTTGCCGTAATATTTGGGAATCGTACAACCCAAGAATGACTCTTCATTGTTTCTAGAAATTTAGCATTGATCTAAGTCTGAAGTATTCCTGTTGCAATGTGAAGCACTAATTCATTCATTCATTCATTCAACCATTCATTCATTCATTCCATCTCAATCTACCATCGCATGTGGGTGAAATATTCCCACCGACAAAAACAATCTCAAAATCAAAAACAAAAAAGAAAGCAATCATCCTACCGGGTACCCACGCTGTGCTGGGTAAACAAAAGCTATGGCACTGATACTGGTGTGTCTGTGTTGCAGCTATCGAAGGAGACCGAGAGTGTGGAGAATCCAGCCTCGTTTCCGTACATAGCAGCTCGCTTCGATTCCCGCAACTTGCCGCCAGAGTTTGACCTGGGCAACGGGCAGGAGTACGGGGCGTTCTTCAACCGTATCCTGGATATAGACGATCAGTACAAGGTTTTCCTACGAGCATATTCTGTAGATGCGGTAAGTCAAACGTCTGTCTGTGGTAGTTAGAAATTATTACAATATTTAGTAAGTCAAAATTATTGCAAAAATAAGAAAATTGTTACAAAAATAATATTTAGTAATTGGAAATGATTGGAACAATAGTTTAAAACTTCAAAAGTCAAAATGAAAATAATGACTGAATAATGACTTATAGAATCCATGTACACAGGTTTGTGCAGCGGTCGGTGATCATCGTACCTCTCATTCAACTTTCACTAAATTAAGTTTATTAATACAAATCAGTCACATGCATACTAATATCCTGAAATCAGTACATGTAAACATCGCTATTATGGAATCTATGGACGCAGATTTGTTCGGCAGTGCGGTGAACATCGTACCTCTCATGTTTCAGCGGCTATACACGTCCAGCGAGTACTCAGAAACTCTGAGTTTGTCCGCTGGACCCGGATACGACCGACCAATCGCTGTCCCTCGCCCTGGCAGCGGAAACCAACTCCCTATCGACCCTGGCATGCCGTCTGGACAAGTTGAGGAATCTGATGAAACTAACAAGTTGCTTCTGATCGTTGCGCCCGCCTGCGGGGGAGGCGTATTCCTTATTCTAGTCTGTGCCGTCATTGCTTTTTTAATGTTCCGGTGAGTCGCACAACGCCGGTGTTTGCTTGATATTAGGTGTCGAAAATGTGAAATTCAGCTTACGGTATAGTAGGCATTGAAACTGCTGTAGCAGGTTCTGGATCGTATAAGAATTGTGGCAGTAAATGGTACAAACCAATGAAATGCCTGGATGAAAAGTTCCTGCAGTGATGTTAACCCTTGCCCTGCTGGATGGCAAAAGCACTGCTCATTAGGGTATCTCCGGTTGCCTTCAGCAAGGAGAGGGTTAAAGGAGCAATTCACTAGTGGATTGTGAAACATTGTGAAAATGCAAATGGAAGAAAGATTACTAGAGGGACTTCATTTATTTGAAGATCGAAAATGGAGCTTTGTGAAAATGCACTGTTAGTTGAAGCCTAATAAATGTAAGCAAAGATTGATTTGCAAAGAGTTCCATTAATGTGTAAGAATATTGACAGAAATTTATATACAAGGAAAGATTTCATTAAATGTTGACATTAATCATGTATAACTTCTGTAAGAATTGCTTATTGATGTGTATATTTACATTTACGTCCATGTTGTGTTGCAGCAAAAAGTCCAATTCCAAAGGAGCCATCCTCGAACCCGAGTCTAAGGTCATGGTAGATATACCCCCGTACCTGGTGGATCCTGTGGAATTGCGACGACAGCATTACCAAACCCCTGGTAAGTAGACCCTCCTTACTTTGCAAGGGATTAAAGATTATCTTCCCCCGAGTTAAATTACTATTGTAAGTTGAGATAAAATCTCATTACTATTAAATCGAATTTTCTTTACTTTTCTCCACAGCAATGATTTCACATCCGCCCATACCGATTGAGAGACTTAGCGAACACATTGACAACTTGAAGTCTAATGATAACCTGAAGTTCTCCCAAGAATACGAGAGCATAGAGCCCGGCCAGCAGTTCACCTGGGACAACTCCAACCTAGAGGTCAACAAGCCCAAGAACCGATACGCCAACGTCATCGCCTACGACCACTCCCGCGTCATACTGCAGCCCATCGACGGCGTGCCCGGCAGCGACTACATCAACGCCAACTACATGGACGGCTATAGGAAGCAGAACGCTTACATCGCCACCCAGGTAACGGAATGAGGCTGGTCTGTCGGTCGAGTGAATAACGAACGATTTTAGGAGATCCGAGAAAGGAATTTGAAGTTTGAATTGTTATTTGATTTTTTCGATGATTTGTGTTGTAGGGTCCGCTACCGGAAACGTTCGGAGACTTCTGGAGAATGGTCTGGGAACAACGCTCTACGACCATCGTCATGATGACCAAATTAGAAGAACGATCTCGGGTTGGTATTTTGGGGATTATCTCGGTTTATGATAATGTATTCATGTTGAAGCGTGTTTTCTATGCTAAGGTTTATACTCATGCATATGATGTTACTCTGAACTGGACACTTATTTTGTTTCCCTTTTCCAGATTAAATGTGACCAGTACTGGCCTTCTCGAGGAGCTGAGACTTACGGCATAATGCACATCCATCTAGTTGACGTCACCGAACTCGCAACATACACTGTCCGAACATTCCAGATAGCCCGGGTAAGAACTACACACTTCTAGCTTCGCCGATTCATACAGTTTGCACATCAGTTTTTACGTTCATACCTCGATGAACGCAAAAAATATTCCAGTCAATCCTTAAATAAATACGAGTGTAGACATTAGAATCTAAATGATCCACATGGGAGATGTCAAAAGAAATAGTTCATATCATAAGCTCCACAACAATTTAATGTACAGATGAGTTGTGAATCTGTCTGTGCTAAGACCTCGCTTCCTCCTGATCTGTTCACATGATGCCATAATATCCAGTGTTTGAACTACAGGGGCCCTGGGTGTCATTTGAAAATCTGCAATGTTAAAGTTATCTAAGGGACCCATTGCAAATTACAGATTTGACTACCATTAACACTAGGCCTATGGGGAAGGACTGCTGTATTTTCTGAATTTATAACACTATATATTATGTATATATAATATTTAATGTTCTACATGCTGAAGGCAACTGGGAATTCCATAAATCGTAATATTAGATATATAGTAGTCGGGTGATTCTTGTTTCCTTTTATTAATCCACATCCTCCCGGGTTCAATGTTAATGAAAGTTGCCTTTCTGATGCAATATTGATAGGATGTGTTGTCTATACTGTGGCACTACTACAGGTGTTGCAGCTTTTCTCCTGCCATAAACTGACAAGCTGTGATATCATACAAGTTAAAGAATCTTGAAAGCGGGTCTAGAGCTCAATTCAAGGAAAAATAAATAAAATGATTAATCCACATGATCCAGCATGGAGAAGGTTTCTAAGACTTGTTCAACTTCAAAGTAGTATTTATAAATACATCTAACTGCATCTCTGTATTAATACAAGTATGCGCAAAGTTTGGGAAAGATTATATCAATATATTAATTTCCATACATTGTCCATTCAGATGAGTTCTTGTTGATCTTCTTGTTCACATGATTGGCAATACAATGTCAAATGTCAAATGTTAAATCTCGCAGAAAACACTCAACCTTGCCCTGAGATTACCAAACTTTTCTGAGTACGATTTCATGCTCAATTCAATGATTTATTTATTAAACGTCCTGTAAATTTTGAGCGTGAAGTTGTACTCTAAAAGTTCTGTATTGTAATCTCGGGGGCAGGTCAGTTACTGGGAGAAGATTCCCTAGTAGTTCTGAGAGGCCCAATATCACGTGCACCTTTAGCATCTCACCTATAGCTGGATACTAGCACTTAATGAATGTATGTTTTGATTTATTGATTGAAGGCAATACTGCTCTATCTATTGTTATACTGTATCATATGTGTATGATATAAGTGCCAAATGGATGTTTCCATAAAATAGTTAAATCTTCATATATATTTATCGTCGCAAATGGGTGAAAGATTCCCGCAGCAACGTTAAACTCCATATTCACTCACTCACTCATATATTTAGAGCTTATGGTAGCAATAGTTATTGTTATGTTTTCTTTGTTAGATTGTTACTGCTAGTGCTTTCTTTTCTCAACAAATCCTACATTCCTTGGTTGGATTATGACAGAAATTATGGCAATATAATATAAGTATAAGTTAATGTCAGAAACTGCCAGTATCATACAGGAGATTTAGAATATCAATAGTAACGTATTGGTAGATCTTGTAATGGTACTTGTCAATGTCAATGTAACTGTAATGATGTACAGTAGACCTCGCATATACCAGCCTCTCATAAACCGGACCCTCGCATATAACAGACTGAATCTGAAGTCCCAATCGCTTCTAACGCTAATTGCGGCATATGGGTATAACGGACTTCGCATATAACGGACAGAAATATCCGGCCCCGATGAGTCCGTTTTACGTGAGGCCTACTGTAGTTTCTTCTTCTGTCTGTCTCGTTGCAAATGGGTGAAAGATTCCCGCAGCGACGTTAAACTCCATATTCACTCACTCTTCTGTCTGGTATAGTAGCAGTCACATTCCCAACAGTCACTGACTCACTACACTCAGGTTATTAGTCAGGTATGACTGAAAGGTTCCCGCCGTTATGTAAAACAATTCACTCACTCCTACGTAAGATAATTATGTACTGTACAGTAGTTGACAGTTTATTATTTATTATGTTTGTTAAATATTGATTGTTAAATTAATTTTCACATGTTCTGTTTTAATATTTATTAATACATATTAATCAAAGCATAATCAAACAGTTATTGGATCCAATTTTACATCTCTTATGGTGTATATTTTGTCTAGTTAACCGTGATGTGATTAGGAATGTGACCATTAAAACTTTTGCGGTGGACTACTGTCTTGATGTATGTAGATGTTAAACTATAAAAGGTATTTTTCATGCTTAATCACATACTGTTTGAATAATTAGGAGACAAACGGTTCATATTGCAAATTTTCCATGAGGTTACCGTGGTTAACCAGGGTATTGTTTCTTGAAGCTCTCTTAGCCATTAAGGGACCATAGCAATCTCTTAGCAATGTGTTCGGTTTCAGCAAAGAGCCAAAGAGAGTGCTATGGTCCCTTAGCGGCTAAAAGAGCTTTGAGAACCGATACCCTGGTGGGAATTTCATTAAACACTGAATGCTTCCTTGTACTTTAACTTTAATAGTTCAGGGCAAAACTATACTTAATATAGCCTACAGTATATATAGGGGTAGACAGTAAATTCTTGATATAGGAAATAAGACCACAAATTCATGATAATTATAGGAAATATGACCACACATTTATTTACATATTGTGATATGGATGCACATTTCTTGTCCTTATCTGTACATTTATGTTCGTTCTTTCTAGTGTTCTATTGTATATTGTACTATTGTACATAGTGATCTATGGTATATTTTCATGATATAGTGCTCAATATAGCAGGACATAATATGGTTGCTTTGTGCCAAATAACATTACAGGTGTTCTTGCATTGCAGTAGCTTTAATTCCATACCTTGTTAGTATGTTCTGTGCTTTCATTCTGGTGCTGGCAATAGAAAATCCAAACTATATGTGCCTGTATTTATATACTATTTTGACTTTTGATACTATTTATTGCATTCTTTCTGTAACATAATTTATCATGCATTGTATTTTGAAATTGTACTTTGTAAAAGGTAATACATGTAGATATTTTGATACATATATATATATATTCATGAACAGCTGTGTATTTTGTACCCTATTGGGGAAGATCTGTTGAATGTGTATTTGTAAGTTTGTTATTGTGTATAGGTACTAATGTGTAAGTGTTCATGTTAACATCCTTTGGGGGTTAACCAATGTGAAATAACATAAATATATTTCTTTTCTGAATGATGATCTATGTTATCAATATATACTGAAAGGAAACAGAAACGTCGGGTCAACTTTAAAGTCAGCAGATCAAAGTGTACGACACGTTGTGTACACTAGTACTACATATCTATTAAGGACGGGTACCAATGATAATACTGGCAATATATTTTATTGAAATGTGAAAGAAAATGGCTATATAATCCGACTGCAAATAAGGGTACCCCCCCCTATAATTGAAATCAAACACTCATGGACACAATTAATTAGTATCAGTCACATGTATGTGTACTGCTAGACATACTGTATGAGTCCACTAGTCTCACTAGTCTCGCCAGTCTCACTAGTCTCAATGCGAACCCTCCCGATGCATGTGCACGCAGCCAATGCATCCGACATTGTCGACGTAATGGCGTCAGAAGGAGATCATAGGGACGACGCACAAGATTGGTCTCTCAGCCGATTCCTTACAGTTTTGGGGTGGATGGGACGATTGTGGGTGCATATGGTGTTGCGAGAGGTTTTGGTGGCAGTAAGGTGACAATTGCGCAATGCGCAAGCCCAAATCCTCGGTCGGGCGTAACATTAAGCTGGATTCATACTTTTAACGGTGGCTTACGGCGCAACACGTTAGCACGCGCTTACCGGTGTAGCAGTCACCAAACACTCTAGATTGAGCTTCATTTGGGAGTGTTTTTGGGATGCTACACCGGTAAGCGTGTGCTAACGTTTTGCGCCGTGTGCTACCGTTAAAAGTATGAATCCAGCTTTACGGCCTCTGTTACAGGGTACTCTCATTCACCTGCTAAAAGTGGCACGACTGTTGCGGCTGGCACGTCTACTGCAGAAGTTGGACCGGTACTCGCAGTACAGCGTGCTGGTGGTGACGCTGCTCATGTCCATGTTCGCACTGGCCGCTCACTGGATGGCGTGCATCTGGTTCGCCATCGGCCGCAACGAAGTCGAGAACAATCTGGACAACAGGACTTTTGGTCAGTTGACTTTTGGTCAGTTGTGTGAATAATACTCTCAAGTAGTAATGTAGTTTGTTTGTTTTTTGTCTCTTGAGTTGTTTGTTTACATATTTTCAAGATTATTTTTCTTGGGTCATGGCTGGTACTGATGAACGAAGGGAGATAACTGCATTGGTTTCCTGTCATGAATGCATCGGGAAGATAACTTTGAAAACATTGAGACTAGTTTAAACTCAGGACCTATCAGATATGGCAATTTCCCCTGTTATGGAAATCTGCGTTTTATTTATCTAGGGTTCAATTTTATTTGACCCTGGATAGGCCTACAGCCAGGGGTTGTTTTCTGCTGAAATCACAATTCTCTGTTGCCATGCATGACCTTTGGTACTAAAGTCTGATGATTCACCAATGTTCTACCACCCACCTCGCATTTTATTGGTGTCGCATTTATGTCTAAAATCTAGAGGTCGCATTAAATTCATGATTTACAGTATCTTATAACCTCACTAAATATTAGTTCTTGAACCATGAACTAAAATCTCTTGTGGCAGTTTTCTGATATACATAAACAGATCAATTTCCAAGATTTGTATTTTGTATACTTTTGTTATTTTTTATGCTTGTGTTTTTCAGGGTGGCTGTATGAGCTAGGTAACCGCATTGAGTCTCCCATCATGAACCACACACTGCACGAAGTGGACACGATGACGGCGTACATCACAGCGCTCTACTTCACCTGCAGCAGCCTCACCAGCGTCGGCTTCGGAAACGTCTCCGCCAACACCAACCCTGAGAAAATATTCTCTATCTGTGCCATGCTTGCTGGAGGTAATTGAAGATATTTAAAATGTAAAAAATAATTATAAAATAATTTTATATGTATTGATAAAAAAATCGTTCCCATTATTAAAGGCATAATATCACAGATATTTATGTTCGTTTGGGACTAGTTCTTAGCTACAACTGCAAAATACATTCA
>JAVCKZ010058089.1:0-16069 GCA_034780755.1 Lepetodrilus elevatus
AGAATTTTGTTCATAAAACGTCATGTGACGTCATAGTCTGAGTACGTTTTTGTGCTCAGAAAGTTTCGTAATCTCGGCGCCAGGGCTCTCTTGCATGTGTTCTCACTGTGATGTTCTGGAAACTGAATCAGTGCCAACATGGGATTCAATTCTGAGAAGGTCGGAAGTAAACTTTTGTGAGCAAGCGTAGTGGTATTTGATTGGTTGATTGACAACACTACTCGGGTATAGGTATAGGTAATATAATACTTTCTACCAAGTTCTTTACGTTTACGTCTACGTTATATGAAGTTCTGATGCGATCATGATAGGATGTGCTGTCTGTACCGTGGAGATGCAGATATCATCCTTGGTCCATAAGTACCCGCCAATGATTGCAGATTTACTGTAACATTCAGCGCTACAGGTGTTGTGCGTTTCCTCCTGCCCTAAACTGACAAACCGTGATATTTATGAATGAAAGAATATTGAAAATAGCTCTAAGCCCCAATTAATGTGTTTATTGTCATTGCGTCTTTCAGACATTCCACACACAGAAACATGAAGACGAGGAGATAGCTGCCAAATATGACATTGACCTTAGCAGCCCTCAAGACCTTGTTGACAAAATTCAAGAGAAGGTAATCTGACATAAAACAATAATTCACTTGCTTCCCACCATAACCAGGGCCCCGTTGCTCAGAACTATTGTAGCTACAACTATTGTAGGGGCAACGCTTTCTATTAGGGTGAGAGCCCAGTTGCGACTATTGTAGCTACTATTGTAAGAAGATAAGATGGTTTGACTCGTACCTGTACATTGCTTGCAGGTGTTCGGAAGTCCAAAGATGGCGTCCTTTGTCAATATTCTCCAGGACTTGCTGGCGATGGAAAACAATCAACAGAGGTGAGCATGAGGATGATTTCATTGTTGTGACTCTGTCAAATATTTGCATGCAACGTAGCAATTCTCAGTTCTAGATTAATTGGCTTTTCTTAAAGACAGTTGCTTTTCAAAATGTATTATCGTTGTAAATGGGTGAAATATTCCTGCAGTGATGTTAAACTACATAATCACTGACTCACTCAAAATGTATTAATCTGTAATCGTTCCTAATCCTTTCATGATTCTTGTATCTTGTTTGATACGACTTTTTGCATAAACATTGAATTTCTTACAAGTACCAGTATTAGTAATTTTAACGGGTAAACTTATATTTTATTATTTCATATGAATTTTGAAAAATTGCATCTTTAAATTTTATATTTCTAAAATTCTAAAAAAGAAACCTAACATGAAATAACTGATTAATTTTTGTATTTTAGTGTGACAATGTGGACAATGATAGAAAACCAGGTCCACCATTTGATTCATGGATCCGATACCAACAAACTTACGAACAAATCCCCTGAAAACATTGAGCGTCTGTTGACACCAGACATTGACATGACAAACACTTTGCAGAAGAAATCTTCCAGTAAGATGTGTGGAAATCCACCAAAGAAACTCGATCAAGACCATAGCGAATATGAAAATGTGTTTCCGACAGGGATGAACTTAGTACTCAATGACCTGAACACTCCGACCAGACCCAAGCCCAGCGTCAGCAAGAACTTCCACAGTTTGCTGAGGAAGAAGGAGAAGTTTGAGGGGAGGTCAGTTCCTGGAGACAGTCTTAAAGTATCCCTGACCCCACGACCCAAGAAATGTATGCGCAACTTTAAATGGATAAGACTGGATGCACAATATGTTGGTGAGAGCTTTGACTTATTTTATTTTAAATTATTTCTTTTAAAAAACAAACAAATGTAGTTATGCTATTGGTATTCATCATCTAAGCCATGCTGGGCTGATTCACCAAGCCTTTACTTTTAGGACCTCCTATGTTAGAAAAACAAGTATGCAGTGGCACAATTAATTGTATATTTCTAGTTTATTCTCACATTCAACCATATTTTTTATTTCTAGATAGGCAAACAATTTATATATTTCTTAATGGTAAACCGGCTTTATTTCAAAGCAGTCAACTAAGTTATTTATTTGACTGTCTGCCAGATTTATTCTTTTTCAACCAAATTGTTTCTTTGTAGGACTTTGTATTTTTACATATTCAACCAAATTTTCTATTTCTAGACAGTCAACCAAGTTGTATTTGGCAGAAGATTGAGAACATTCCTCGTCTGCAGCCCGATTACAAATACGTGGAGGATGTGTTCTGTGAAACCCACGTCTTTGAGCCGTATGAAGAGGTAATCTACCATACACTTACAGCAGGTGTCCATAGAAAGCAGAGGAAGCGCTCATAAAATATAACCATATTTTATGATAAATAATAATAATGTCAAGAGATAATGCACTAGATCCACCCCTCATTACTACCCCAGTCAATGCATCAGTGTGTTCTCAGCTCCCTGGGTAGTATACATCTGCCTTAAGGATAGAATTAAATATTTATCTTGCAATCTTTAAGAGAAAGATTAGTTGTGTATGGATGAAAGATTCAATTTGCAACAATTTGTTCTCTATATGCAAGATGCATGAAAAGCCACACTGCCCAGAAAAGCCATAGAAACCTGAGACACGAGGAAAAATCCTTGTGGTTGTGGGTCCGTATCATAACAATCACCGAGATCTCGTCGATTCTCCTTCCAGGTGCCGCTACTGAGCCAGACGTCGCGTCTGGACATCAACCTGTTCCTGAACCGCCTGGACGTGGAGCCGGAGGAGCTGGTCAGGAACCTCATAGACGGAGACCAGTCCAGTCTCTCGCTGCCCATGCTGCGCTACCTGGGCCGCGTGCTCCCGGAGTCCGAGGAGGTCAGTTTGGCAGAGTGGTTTTCGTGGCCTGTTTTTCACCAGGGACTTCATGAGTCAATCTTTCCTTTCATCTCACCTAATAGTTTATTTACATTGCTGTGATACATGTTTTGATTGCTCATCTTTTACTTTGAAGAACGTGTAGTGTCCTTTTGTTGAACAATGCTACAACTGCCAGAACATGATAGAAAAGTGAAAGAATCTTGAAAATTAGAAATCGGCTCTAAACCGCAATTAAATTTTGGTTTATAGTATTATTGAAAATAGCTCTAAGCTTCCAAAACAGATAATTCATGCTCAGAGATTAAGAAACCTTTTTGAGTATGATTTCAATCCAATAAGATGTCACTCCTTTTATATAATTCCGCAACTGCGTGGCCTTATTGAAATTGAACGCTGGTTAAAAATCCTGTGGTTCAAATGACAACCTGACCAGACAAACATTACCAGACAAACTTGACCAGCTGACCACTCCTCCCCCAGGTGGAGATGCTAAGGTCATACAGCGGGAACCTCCTGGGTCTGGGTCTGGCGGAACAGTTCCTCATCCAGCTGTCTGACATCCCCAACTACCGCACCCTGGTGGCCGGCCACGTCACCCGCGCCGAGTTCTCATCCAACATCGCCCGCCTCAAGGCCACACTGACCGCCATGGTGGGCAGCTGCAAGTTCGTCCTGTCCAGCTCCGACCTCCGCGAGTTCCTTCTACTACTGCTGCACGTCGGAAACTTCCTCAACCACGTGAGTGTACGGCGTCTAGCCAGAGTGTGTGTGTGTCTCTATGTGTGTCTGTATCTGTTTCTATATGTGCATCTGTGTGTGTATCTGTGTCTCTGTGTAATATAGAACTAAATTGCCAGAAATTAAAACATATACTATTAGGTTAACGAGGGGCACAGTGGTAAAACATTTGGACTTTTGAGTTCCCAAGTTCAAATCCAATCCCCAGGGGCCCCGGCATCAACGTTCACGAAAGTTACCTTTCTAACGCAATATTGATAGGATGCACTATCTGTAGAGTGGCAATGCAGATATCATCCTTGGTCTGTCAGTACCAGCCGGTGGTCGCAGGTTTACTGCAACTTTCAGCACTACAGATGTTGCGGGACTCTTCCTGCCCTAAACTGACAAGTCGTGATATTAGTGAACAAATCAAGAAGGCGATGATGTGTAAAGTAATCGTCAGAAAGAAAATCCAAACACATGACACAGCACATCGCACACAGAGATCACTATGTACAGATCACTATGTACAGATCACTATGTCTACATGGATGCTGATTCTACTCCTCCAGGACAGCTTCAATGGTGGGGCTGCGGGCTACAAGCTGGCCAGTCTGGAGCGAGTCCACGACGTCAAGTCCTCCGTCCTCAACAAGTCCCTACTGCACTACCTGGTGGAGGTAGCCATGGATGCTGACCACTCCTCCCTCAAGTTCCTGTCTGAGCTCGACAACATAGAGAAGGCAGCCAAGTCAGTCCTGGCAATAATTAATAATAGTAGTAATAATAAAAGTGATAGTAATAATAAAAGATTAACAACAATAATAATGATTTACGCCTTGAGCACATGTTAGCATATGGATTTGGTGCCATACAAATATTCATATTCATATTATTATTGATGATAATAATAGCAATAATCTAACTAAAATAATAATTATAATAATGATTATAATCATAACAATAATAATATGAATATGAATATAATATAATTATAAAAATTAAATGACAATGACAATAAGGATAATAGATAATGATGCATGAATATTAAAGGTTGGTTGGTTGATTTGGGGAATATTAAAGGCATAATATCACATATATTTGTGGTTGTTTTGGACTAGTTCTTAGCTATAACTGCAAAGTACATTCACTTGACATACATAAAATCATGTTTGTACTTTCCACAGCTGTGTGTTTGACAAATCTTCACTGCAACCCTTAGTCGGGTTTAAATCAAATACGGCTAACGGCTTCTTTATACATGATGAAAAGGGACATAACTCTGTTTGCTCGCACATATTGCTTCTTGGAACAGTGATGCATCAAAGACAAGATAAATAGCGGAGTGCTGGGGGATAAGTACATCAGTAAATAACAACTTTTGGGTGGATAAATCAAGCGTAATTAGTCTCAGAGCGAAATTTGTTTGTCCGATTATACAGGTCTATCAACTGTGATATTATGCCTTTAAACATATGCTATGAATATTAACGTTATTTGGCAATTTATTTTCTAATACTTCATAAGGATTATGCAATATTGATACATAATCCATGCACAAATAACGATTGATCATTGTACCAACACTCTAAGTATGGTTTATGTGTTCACAGCTACTCGCCAGAGAACATCAAGACGGATGTGACGAGGATGAACCAGCAACTGAAGCACTTTGTCCACCAGCTGTCCACCGCCCACCCCACTATCCAGGACATCTTCCACTTCTTCCTGGAGGTACTGTGCTGGACCGTGTGTCCACAATAATAATAATCATCATTAGAATAATAATAGCCATTGTGTTCAGTGCTGTTGGTCAAGAGTCTTTTTTAGATTATTTTCATATGGTCACACATTAGAAATGGCCTGGGTAGACAGGGATATATAGTACAGCAAAAGCTTCACAAAGGTGCAGTGCGGTGGATCAAGACTTCTGTTTAGATTGTTTTCCCACGCAGTGTTTGACACGTGTCACTTCCTGTGCAGGACGTGAAGCGGGACTTCCGAGAGATGCAGGTGTCCATCTGCGAGCTGCGAGGACTTTCCCAGAAGATGGCGCTGTACTTCTGCGAGGATGAGCTGGACTTTGACCTCCAGGGCTGCTTCACCAGACTCCTCACCTTCTTCAAGCTCCTCAAGAAGTGTCAGCAGGTAGGTGTGTCAGTGACTCAGTACCAGCCGGTGCTCGCATGTTTACTGCAACACTCATCGCTATGGATTTTAGAGGTTTCCTTCTGTCCTAAACTGACATCCTAAACTGACAAGTTAAAGAATCTGGACACAGGTTCTAAACCCCAATTCCGAAAAATAAATTCTTAATAAATACAACAGGAAACGTGCTTTTTTCCTTAAAGCTACGTGGAATGGATACTTTACCCCATGAGCACTATTGACCATTGAATAACATTTTGTTATGTATGTGTCAATGTTTTGTGAACTTTCTATGATTATTGTCTATAACTGAACAAAATGTTCAATGTTGTAGGAGAACAGTTTGTTTGGAAAACAACATAAACTGGCATCAAAGCGTAGTGCGGAGTTCAAGACAAAGATACGACATAAACGGCTAGCACTGGAGTTTGGACAAGAAGCCAGTGAGTTTTATTTAGTCTAGACATACACATACAATCTCATTGGCAACCCTTCTACGCCTAGTCCAAAGGGTGGGTGGATCCGCAATGGTAGAACATTTGGACTTTGGAGCCAAAGGACCCAGGTTCAAATCCTGTCCCGGGAGCATCAATGTCTGCCAAAGTTACCTTTCTGATGTTATATTGATAAGATGTGCTGTCTGTACCATGGCAATGCATTGACATCTTGAGAATACAAATGCTCATATTCTACAATATATTTAGAGATCTAGTCCTTGGGTGTGTCTTTTTAAATTTGTTATTTTATTTTATTTTTCACAGAGGCCAGTTCCTCCATGAGAGAAGACAAGAAGAGAATCGTGGACAAGATCCTTAACGACCTCCATCACGGCAACTTCTCCCCAGCAGTTGCCTCCCTTCTGTCCACGCCTAAAGCAGCCCTGGTCAAGCAGCAGAAGGAGTGCAGTGTTGCGGTCAAGGAGTTGAAGACTCCGGAGAACGAGCTGCACCCACTGGACCTGAGTCGTATCAGCGTCGCCGGGACGCCCATGATCACCAGACCCAAGAGCGAGGCGTTCGACGACGACTTCCCCAACTTCAGCAGTCGCGCCCCCTTTAAAGTTGTCACAAGCTCAGGTTGGTAGGAGTAGCAGCAATACCAGAATTGTTTGTTTATTTATTTATATTCTTACCATATTTATTTACTTGTTCAACAAATAATTGTTTCGTATTCCTAAAATATACTAAACTGTATTTCCAAATAATATTTTGGAACTGGTACTTTAACATTAGTTCAAAATTTCAAAATTAATTTCAAATTAATGCAATCATTCACATTAGTAGAATGAATCATATGATGATATGTTAACCCTATGTCCACTGAGTCTCAACCTGTTTATCAGGCATGACAGTTTTCCGAGGATCCATGGAAATCAGCTGATTTATTTGCCCCTGCAGCCTCCAGGCCCTGCGCTTGTTTTCCATTGAAATCACAATTGTCTGTTTCCATGCCTCGTTTATCATCCAGAGAACGACTTACTCGAGGACGAGACCAACATACAGCAGAAGGTGCCCAAGATGAACATCTTCCGTCGCGTGTCCCACCACAGAAGTCGCAGCGACCTTGGGGAGTCCATGTGCGCGCAGACCAAGTGGGTCCGCTACGAGGAGATGAAGCTCAAACTAGATCATGGCGATGTCGTCCACGCGCCACTCGCTCAACCGGAAAGCTGTTGCACACTGGCCCCACTCCACCTGGAAGACAACGGCAAGTTTGCCTACAAGAATGAGATGTCCATTCACGAAGGTCCTGTCGTAAGCGTCCCCAAAAGCAAACACAACAAGAAACTGGAAAAAACTGACAAGCGGACGTCGATTGGGAATTTCTTCAGCAAGATCTCGCGTCGAGTTCTGAAACCAAGGAATGGGAACACCTGTCATTCGACGAATGGCACAGATATTGGTGATGACACCCACGGCAAGAAAACGAGCCAACATCGACGGTTCTTGTCCGATGACAAGGAGAATATTGGCGGAGGACTGTCGAAGAATGACGTTGCGCTAGAGAAGCGATATGCCGAGAGAGAATACCGACGCTTCAAGGCGAGGAGGCAGTTCGGCAGCCTTGACAACTATTCATAAATGTCAGTTTCCATTTGAATTTGTCGCCGTGCTTTCAGAAATGTTTTGTATACTTTTTGTTATTTATGATGTCTTACCATTGTTTTACCCCCATTGTGCTACATTACAATTTGCATGTGAATTATGATTCAAACATTTTATGTATACAGCAAGCATTCCAAAAAAAGTAGTCCATTTTTATGTAAATACATATTAATACAAAAAATACCTTCAATGATTATTATATGTATTTGTCACAGTATATATCTGTGTGTTGTTTTGACCCACAGTCTACGCTAAACCACAGCCCAATGAAGGTAATGCGGGTAGCAAACCGTAGATCGCCTGTACTGACTGTAACATATTGTAACATGTTGTAATAACATATTAGCCTTATTGTTGGGCATTGGATCATAATCATAGATTAAGACAGTTATATGTTCACTGTCGACAGGATCTCTAAATATAGTCAATAGTTCAATATGAAACTAAATTTCTGCATCGATAATAATACATAGGTACCGTAATTCATTAACAGAATAAATGAATGAATAAATATACTTCTTATTATGAGGATAAGTTTTTAAGCCATAAAGTATAGCAGCTAGAGAGGTTAAATACTGAATTGTTACGTATATGAATACGATTGATTTGCACTATTTTCTTGCCTATTCAGTTTAGGTGTTGTAATATAATTGCAATAGTACAATTTATACAAATGTGTTCTTGCTCGATAATGATTTCTATTTTTAGTAACATGATTGATGTTTTTAAGATGGTGTGGATGACAATCCTGTCTATAAATAGTAACGGACTCTTTGAAGACAATAGTATGTTTACATGGTGATATGGGTGTGTTTGCTTTATTGAGCTGTTTTGTACTACACAGTACAATAGTAGTGTGTGCACAGCTCTTAATTGGATGCAATTTGCAACTGTTTTTATTGTCAATATTGAAATCCGAATTTATATCTGTTTACTAAAATGACAAAAAGATTATTTCAGTTTATCGAACATGCTGAAATAGTTCAAGCATGATATGTTCAACACGTTGTGGCCAGTGCGATTTTTATCTTATCTTTATTTTTAGAACTAGCTGCTTAGCTTGAAAACCATGCTCTTGGTGCTTTGGTAGTTGTTGGTGCTTGGTAGTTTAGTCTTCTTGTTCAAACCTACTAACCTCACTGGGTATTTTTCCAGATTTTGTCTTTCTTTATTTTCACCCATATAATCAATATTTTTGTTTGCTGAGCTGGTCTTCCAGTAGTATTTGGAACACTTGGGGTGTGTTCAAAGACGCAAGTGGCTTGCAAGCGGCTTACCAAAACTAGCCACTGTCTTATGAACCGTAGATGGGACAGGGAACCAGTTTAGCTAACGGCTTGCAAGGCACTTGCGTCTTTGAACGCAACCCAGGTTTCAAGTTGGTCTTTCAGTGAATTTTGAGCATTGTTTTAGGGAGACAGTACTTGTAGTTGGTTGTCCAAGAGCTTTCAACACTGTGTGCACCTGGGCAATGGCCGCCGGAGCTTTCTCAACTTGTCTAGTCAATCATTCTGAGCACCTTGTTGGCACTGTGATCATCTCAGACTAGTGTATTTGTTAGAACATATTGGTTAATGCACAGAAAATTGAATACTTTCTGTAACATGGATAATTTATACCTTTATTATATCTAGATTTGCACAATTGAACAATATAAAGAAATGTTTAGTATTTTGTCCAAAGATAATCTTGCTACTTATACAATTACATTTATAATAAAAATTAATTGTTTTCCAGTTTCCAAAATGGTATTCGAATTTGTGTGCATTGTGCAATTTCTATGTCTTTGATACTTTATGTAACTTGACTCGTAGTGTACATTTGAAATTAATGCTAACAAATTTGTATGAAATACACTTCCGTTTGAAGTTAATTAGTATCTAATTTTGGCATTTAAAAAAATACTTCATTTATGTATGAAGTATTATGTGATTTGAGCAGGAATAGTGTATTTAAATACATATATGCTGTCTAGTCAATGTTCACAGTTGTTTGTTTACTTTATACTTTTATACATTGTGTGTCTTTTTTTATATGATAACAAACTAGTAATACTATTTGAACCAATAATTACCAGTATTCCTTTCATGTGTGTATCATATCACAATGTGAAAGCATTCAATTTTCAAAATAATCTACATGTATTTTAATTTCTCATCAAAATTGTTTTTAAACAAATGTGTGCATTTCAATAGTAGGTGCAATCTAAAACTGCATCTATTATGAATGATTCAATGTTTGATATCAATGTACAATATTTTCTGCTATGAGGGCTTATTATGTCAGCTTTTGGTTAAAGTGCAGGGCTGGTATTCATAAAGGGGCCAAGTCAGTTTTTGCTATATATTTGTTCATCAAAAACTGACTTAAGCCCCTTTATGAATACTGGCCCAGAGCTAGGTTATGGGGTGTTAATTTTTTATATTATGAATATATGATGGCTATTGACTGCAGGTTTAGTAACTAGTAGTTACTCTGACAGTAGGTATTATGATTGCAGTTACTATGGTAATAGTTACTATGGTAGCAGTTGCAATAACAGTGGTTATTATGGTAGCAGTTGCAATGACAGTGGTTACTATGATAGTAGTTACTATGACAGTTACTGATAGTAATTGCTATGAGAGCAGTTGATATGACAGTAGTTACCCTGATAATAGTTGCTATGACAGTAGTAACTTTGATAGTAGTTACTATGACAGTTACTGATATTAGTTACTATAATAGTAGGTACTATGATAGTTACTGACAGTTGTTACTATGACAGTTACTGATGGTAGTTACTATGACAGTTACTGATATTAGTTATTATAATAGTAGTTACTATGACAGTTACTGATAGTAGTTACTATGACAGTTACTGATAGTAGTTATTATAATAGTAGTTACTATGACAGTTACTGATGGTAGTTACTAAGACAGTTACTGATAGTAGTTATTATAATAGTAGTTACTATGACAGTTACTGATAGTAGTTACTATGACAGTTACTGATAGTAGTTATTGATGGTAGTTACTATGACAGTTACTCTGATAGTTACTATGAAGCAGCAGGGAAGCTGAATGTACTTTTTATTAGATTAGAGGCTTTCAGCTAGATTAGAGGCTTTCAGCTAGATTAGAGGTTTCAGCTAGATTAGAGGCTTTATGAAAAATGCATTCAGCCTCCCTGTTGCTCTATGACAGTAGTTACTCTGATAGAAGTTACCATGACAGTTACTGAGAGTGGTTACTCAGATCTGACAGTATTCTGCAGCCATTGTTTTATGAATTGTACAGTGAGTATATATAAGTGCTGCAATAGCAATGTATTGGTTGTTACTTTTATTTAAATATTTATTTCCTTCTATGCAAGGCAGTTTATTCTTTGTGCAACCAAATGTCATTCGTGATGTGTCTTTGTATTGTTTCATGGTCGCCAATTGTAGGTAATCGCTGAAAGTGCAAACTTTTATTGTCTGTGGTGAGACGAGTGCAAGAGATAATTTAGTATTGGCTTTGGGAATTAATTGGTAAAAGTGCTATTAATTGCAGGAAAGGGTGCTTGAAAATGAGTGTTTTTTTGTGCAAGTATGTTTAAGCAAGAGATGTTTAGATACATCTAGCATCATGATTTAGATGTTTCTAGATTTATTAGCTTTTCATTGTATTTTTTCACAAAAAAAATGTAAAGTCTATTTAACAACAAATGTTAACAATAATGATGTATCATAGTTTTACAAAAAAAACTTCTCTCAGAGAGTTTATGCGCTACCACAGAATAAAGCTTTATGCTTTAAACGTCTGTATTTGTTCTTACTATTTGTAACTAGCTCACTTTCTTTTTTTACTTCCTCAAGATTTCGACAAGATTTAGTGCTGACTACAGGCACGTATAGTGTGACTAATCAGTGGAAACCCGGCCATAAATAGTGGTAACCCAGGTACTGATAGCGTTACAACCATTCAAGAATAGTAGCCTTTACTTAGTAAGGAAAACAGGCAAGGAGTATGTCTACGTAATGTGAACGTTTGAAGACGTAGGCCTACACATAATGTTAAAACCTTACAAATGGTATCATACGTATATGAAACTATTATACATAGACTCTATAGGGAATTGTGTAAAAACGGACAGAGTAACTTCAGTGTATACTTCATCCTCGCACCCCAGGGGTACCTTTAATTACGTTCACACTTCACTGTGGTCCTGAGCGTAATAAAGTATCCCTGGTGTGAGAGGATGTGTATACTTATAACCATTCTAATCAATGGATCAGTATCAGTGTGATCAGGAATACCACATATGTTAACAGATCCAGCATATGCTACACTATACGAACGTGATTTTACTCTGACGTCAGAACGTTTACGTTATTATCTACTTTTCTTACTTTATATGTTCGTATGTCCATATCACTTAAATGCCGTCGAACTCTGTATTTATATAGAAAATTGCTTTTTCATATGAAATAACCACGTCGACATGGCCGGTGCAGGTGACGTCTTTAACGTCAATGTCGACGGCCTATCAAGTAACCACGTCAAAATGTCTGTCCTATGTGACGTTACTAATGTCAATTGATGATAGGTTACATACAGCCTATCAAATAGCCATGTCAAAACGTCTGAACTAGGTAACGTTATTACAGCAGGTCTAATTGACGTCAGTCCATACCATGTACTGGTGTAGTATCGGTGCCAACGCGACCTTATTATCTTGTCTGGAAGTATTGATGCCGCGTGAATAGAGACGACCCAAGCGGACAAAGACGTGTAGAAAACCGGATGTCCGGACGTCGTTCAACGGGCCAGAACCACGGAACAGTGATGGAACTATCTGTAATAGAAAATGGTAGATGTAATGGTCCGACGTATGGTCCGTGTTGCTATAGTGAATACTAAGGGCGTGGCATGGACACGAACTAAACAACCAAGGCTGGTGGTCGCGAACAAAAACAGTGTTAGTCCTAATGGTAATGGTTCTAAACAATTGGAATAGATGGACAGATTTCCGATACCCGTATAGTTTACAGATTTGTCGGAGATAGGAAATACGCATGTGGGACTGTTTGGATTATGGATTATTTGCATTTTTAGCTCCAAATTCGCTCCCAAACGACCCAATTTAAATGTAACTATACGCTATGATGTATTGTCTTGAACAGTGATTAATTCATATAAAGAAACAGGGTTATGTTCATAAACGTTATCGTCGCAAATGGTGAAAGATTCCCGCAGCGACGTTAAACTACATATTCACTCCTAAACGTGTAATCGATGAAACAGTGTTCTTTACAAGCCATCATTCAACAGCGACATGACTTCCTATACGCAGATAGTATTAGCCTATACTATGTGTGTTATCTGACCTAATACTTTAAGAAACATTTGTATACATGCCTTGTGTAGTTGAATTGTAAAACAGTAGGCATTGTATAAACAGACCCCGGTAACCCTACAGACCCCGGTAACCCTACAGAAGAAACCACGCATATCTCTACAGCAGAATAAACAGTGTGCATGTTGTAAAAGTACAAGTACTTAGAAATACGGCTAACATGCAGTCGAAGTCCTATATCAGATTTGAAGTGGTCAGCATGGCCGATTGTGTACATTGGCATGGCAACGCCAGTAAGTTCCATTACAGCGTATATTTAGTAGCAGAATTCAATAAAAAAAAATCATTTTAAAAAGGAATATTAAACGAAAATTCGCTGTCGATTTTATAACTGCTAACTAAATTTACATTTAAAAAATAATGTGATTGCTAAAGGTGACGTGCTTGGACTCGTTCCTACTATTAGTACAATATATATGAAGTCGTATAATAGAAACAATAGTCTCGTGTTGAACAAATCGACATCTTCCATGTTAATACGTTAACAGTTGGTTCCAAATAAATAATAAAACAATAAATAATAAAATAGATAAATCAACCTACTTGGGATTTACTCTTTGTTTTATTCCGAGATCATATGGATAACGGTGATGGTTTCATAAATACATATAATGATACCTCTGAATGTGTATTAAACATATTTATTTTTATTATTCAATACATTTATTTATTTATTTGAGTCTAGATACATTTATCTCATGTGTAGGGTCTGTTTCGTATCATGCAGGCTGATGCAGCCTGTTGTTGGTTTCTCTCCCACCATGAACAGGCCAAATAACTGATCTGCTCAAATGGCGCCCAACGTAAGCTAATACCAGACCTCCCAACTCGGACATCGTCTGGCACCGCTGACACTGCGCCCAATCGAGCAGTCCACTGTGGCGAGTAACTTTCTCTAAACACTAAACTTATCAGCCGATCTAAATCTCGTGGTGATAAATTATCCTCTTGTCCTGCATGGTGGTTACGATCTTAACTCCTCCAGCCATGTTCGTGTCAGTTACGTTAACGCTATACAACGTAACGTCTCGCTCGCTGTGACATTATTTCATTTTTACTCTGCAGGTACGAGCAAGTTTTAAGCAATTTTCCAATGTAATAGTTCTTATGTCAGCCTTGTTCGAAATCCAGGAGTCTTCCGCAAGCGCTGGTTAACGCTAGACCTACCTGGCAAACGTACGACCAGGTAAACTACACCTTCTACTTTAACAATGACACCCCCAGTGTGGAACCTATACCGCCTGGACTGACAGCATTAACACCAACCAAGTGTTTTCACAAATGTGGAAATAAAAACATTAATCGACACACTGCATTTCCTATCACTGGGATCGGCGATACATTTTCTTGGTATCAAGTCACGTGACAATGTTGACATTGTTTTCCACGGTTGTCGATAAAAGCTGTCATCCACTATTGGACTAATACGGCCGTTGGTACGGTGTGTAGTGAGAGGCTTGTCATACAATGGTCAACACAACGGCCCCGGGCACACCAGGGTCAGACGCGGGACAACTGGACACTCTGGTGAAGTGAAGTAATCGGATACTAAAGTCGGTTACGGGTTATTCCATTCTGTTAGGTTGTAATCCAGTATGAAGACTCGTGCCAACACTAGCATACAAGAGAGGTGTTTACATTTGCTAGTAACACCTGTGTAGCGACAGCGTCCTCTTCTGTATGTAATATTACTCAAGGAATACCCACTGCCGTAGGAATGTCAACCCTGGAAGGACTCAATACGTTGGAAACACCATACGAGAATTAAATGTGAATACGGACAGGTTTCCGTGTGATTATGCACGCGTTTTATGTGAACATGAACAGGTAATGTGAAATATGATGACACGCCAGTAGAAATGTGCTCGTAACGATCTCGTGAGTTAGGGGCAGAATCAGTCGGTGTAGTTTAGTCAGAAGGTCGGTGTAGGAATTCCGGAGACATGCCTGGGACTAAGGCAATGTCCCGACCCCCCGGGGATCATAGGGCGCGTCTCCGGCGCCTCAACAACCAGGTACACACGGCGGGGACACGGACAGCCCGACCCAGGGGATCTGACCCCCCTGAGAGTCGACTGCCTCGGCCTGTGAACATCATCCCCAGGGAGCAGAGCCTGTCCCGACGCTCAGAGGCCGACTCCAGAGGTTTAGATACACTGCGGGGAGCACCGGAGACAAAGCTAGCATGGGTGAGTGGTGGTACCATTTTAAATAACCCGCATTAACTACGGTAATAAGAAATGGTGAAAAGTTAGTACATCTGAATATTATATTACCTTTTGTATGTGTTCCCATTGGTAACATAATTATATACTTTGAAAATAGGTGGGAAAGAGAGAGAGAGAGAGAGAGAGAGACAAAGAGAGACAGAGAGAGAGGGGGGAGATGTGTCACTATTATGCACATACATGCAGGAGTGTATGAGAGAAACAAGTATGAATGGTGTGTGTGTGAGAGAGAGAGTGAGTGAGCAGCTGGTGAGTGTGTGTGTGTGTATGCGTGTGCGTGTGCGTGTGTATGTGTGTAAGCACTAAGCAGCGACGGTAGAACAGGATAATGTATCGTTAATAAACAGCAGAAATTCTGCCTTATGAAGTGAAACACCATATAATCAATTTAGCCATCCCATTATAGTATATTGTATTCCGTAAATCGTAAATACATTATTCACGAACCAGTGATAAATTCAGGTGGTCCCATTTACACTGCTCATCAAATGATCATTATCATGTCGGCACAAAGTAACATCGATCGCCGAATATATCGGCCCGCAAACCACCCGTTGTTTATCAGGGAAAGTATTCAATAGATCGATACGTATGTATATCCACAAACCAAACTTCCCCCAACATTAAGCCACCACTAACCACATGCCAGGCCATGTGTATGACACCCTGCGGAGCAACAGGAGTCATA
>JAVCKZ010058100.1:0-16069 GCA_034780755.1 Lepetodrilus elevatus
TAATGTGGCGCTTAGAGCATGCCTTAGGGGGTGGATTTGGCGCATTATAAGTGGCCTATTATTATTATATTATTATTATTACAGGAATGAGAAAAACACCAACAATCCTTTGCATAAATGTATCTACTTCAACATTCCTATTACATACGCAGACCTATGTTATCTACATAATGTGTTCCATTTTATGTCTAAGTACATTGTATATTCATACAATGTCAATCTAGACTAATATATGTAAATAATGTTTAATACCTAGTATATCTCGTTTGGCTAATTTGTCTATGAGTGGATTGTATATATCACTAAACATATGCCTCTAGAATTAATCTGCCTATAATATATGGGCCGTACTACATGGCAGATATTCCTCATTATTGTAATTTTCAATTTATTTTTCAAATATGTTCGTTGTATATCAGGTACTTTTATACCCTTCACTGATATGCTTGTACCATATAGTTCTCATGTGACATGTTGTTCATGTTTTTGACATAAGTACATTGTATACATACCTGCCTATATATACCATAAATATATATAAGTATGATATATTTTCGATATGAGTATATTGTATATCAGTATTCATATTACACTCTCGAACTAACCTGTCAGGTAATATACAAGGTAAATATACCTCATATATATAAGGTTCTAGATTCGCGGTAGCCCGGGGGTTATATTAATGTCGCGTGATCATTCACATCAATGGTATGTAATCAGTTGTGGGCTCATAGGAGCTATAATTAATTATGTGGCTCACGTTCTTCATCATGCTTACTGGTATGGTACGCACACGCATAAATACCACACAAAACACACACACACACACACACACACACACACACACACACACAAAACACACACACACACACACACAAAACACACACACACACAAAACACATACAAATGCAACTCTAACAACTATAAGTTACTCTGGGGCATCGTTGGTTGACCCTCAGCAGGGCGAGTGTTATATCTTGTATTGCCTACATCAGCAAGACTCATGATGGATTTATGGCTTATTTTGTGACTGTAAGAAATCTGTTCAGCCAGATTAGTCACAGGGAGGTAGCATTCCGTCCATAATTTATGAACTTATACAAAGATGTATGTTAGAATTATATCACAACAATTTATTATTTTAGAAGTGTCTTTAAGTTTTCATTACTCATGATATGTAGTCATATTTTATTGCAGACACCAGTTGCTTCAAGTGTGGTGGTCTTGCCAAATGTTCGGGTAATCTTCGAGGAAACAGCCACATGTCTGCTCAGATCGCAGCAGTTTGAAGATTGCACTTCCGTCTGCGATAAAGCCCTCGAATCCGTCAACTTGACTGTCCACACTTCAACATCCTCCCTCCTGGAAGACGACCTCAGCACTTTCCTGACTCAAGACAGCGAAGAGTTCTCTCAGACTGCCAGTAACTCTTCCAGAAAGAGGGCACGAAGTCAGTCATGTGATCTTTCCTCGTCCAATCACAGCGGGGATTCTTGGCAGGATGTCTGCCATCATATGACCTTGACCTTTTGCAAAGCGGATGCTTTGATTGGTTTGAAGGAACATAGTTCTGCAGCTGATTTGTTGCACAGGTAATTCATGGACTTTGTTTATTATCACATTTTTATTTTTATTATCGCCATAGTAATTTCAATTATCACCATATAAATTTTGATAAACGTATTTCAATTATCGCATATTAATTTTGAGTATCTCCATATTTCAAGCACAATTTAAGAATGCTTAAATCAGGGCAAATTTAATTAAATTGGTAAGAAAAGTTGCACGAAGTGAGTAGCACTATTTTCCTAGGATGTAGCAATACATATTGTTAACCCTCTCAATGCTGAAGGCAAGTGGAAATGCAGGGAGGGAGAGGGTTAACTGCAGTGTGTGGGAGGTAGCACAGTGGTACATCGTCAGACTTCAGATCCAAAGGTCCCAAGTTTGAATAAGCCTTGGTGAGCCAGCGTCAACGTCTTCAGAGGTTTCAATTTCTTATATAGTCATGATATTAACATGAACTGGCATTAGATTGTCGTCATTGGTTTGTCAGTACCATCTAGTGGTCCGACAGCTGCACTGCAACAAAAACCGTAATCTTCTCCCTGCTGAATAAAATCAAAGTGTTCTATTTCTGCATGTGATCGGGCAACAAGTCGCCTTCAGCAGGGAGAGGGTTAATGAAGCTCTCGATGTCCACTAAGATCCCAATAGCGCTCTCGTAGTTATCAGCAAAGTGTTTGTCGATAAATTTTGAGTAAGATCCTAGTCATAAAACAGTTCTTCACATCTCAACTTGTTAAAAATACGAGGGAGACGATGAATTTATCGAGAAATTTGGGAGAACAGAGAAAAAACCATCCCACTTATAAGATAGGTGTTCACACCTCGACCTGATGAATGTAAGAGGGTGGCGACAAATTTGTCAATAAATTTGGTGGCACGGAAAAACGATCACCTTTGCAAATAAGCGTTGACGACAGTATCCACGGAGCAGCGAGACAAGAAACTGTACGTTCAAGACTTAGCGCTGCTTTCTAAACAAACACGTCTCTGTCACACGCAGAGCCATAGAAACCCTCCAGGAATGTGTCGGCCGCTGCTCCGAAGTAGACGATGTCGGTGGTGTGTCGTCGCGGTCCCTGCAGTCTGTCTCGCAGCCCTCTTCGCGTCCGGCCTCTAAACGAAGGAGGACAGCTAACGAGGATCAAGGCGTAATTAGGACAGGTACTTGTCTAGTCTGTCACCTGTGTACTCGTACTTGACCGACGAAAAAATTATCAGCCAGTTATCAAATTTGTACTTGTCACTCTTGATGCACATCACTGATAATGATAAAATATATGTAACATTGCACTGTAATGCAATACTTTAGTCTAATGAAGGAGTGGCCTTGTAAGTTAAATATTCATTAATTTATGTTTTAATTCCATGATTTGTATTTGGTAATATTGATAAAATGCATACTATTTTATATCTAGCAGTCGATTGAATCTTTCATTGTAAATTTAAATTTTGATTTATTATAAATTTTATTTGAAAAGTTCCGGTAAGTTGGAATTTAAATATAAATATTAAATATAAATTTAAATATTCAGAATTTGAATTTATATTAAGTTTTAAAAAAACAAATTATTTAGCCAAAAGGTTAATATGTCATTTACTATAATTATTTGATAATGGGCAATTTGAACAATATTAGCACTATGCCACAGTGTGTACTACTGGCTGAATAAGCTCTAATCGAAAACTTTCCTTGCCAGAATAATGTACCGGTATCCTGTTTGAACAATATGCTGGATACCGAACAATATGCTCTTTCAAATGATATCCTCACCAGAAAATGTTAAGCAACAACCAGTCCATTAACCCTTTTACTGAAAAATGTTAAGCTACAACCAGTCCATTAACCCTTTTACTGAAAAGGCAGCCCTTTAACCCTCTCCCTGCTGTATTAGGCACAGGCACTGCCCTTTTGGCCATCTCTGGTTACCTTCAGCATGGAGAGGGTTAAATAAATCTTCAGTCTCGTCAGCGAAAATACATCACGGGTATCTGCGAGCACATCCGACAAATGACACCGGCAACCGGTTTGGTTGACACTGGCTCTGCAATACTAACAGACCGACTATACCTCCTGTGTGTCGCTTCATGGTAATTCACCGTACAGTGTCAACCATTTGCCGGTCGGTCGGTCGGTCATGCTGCCTGTAATACTCGTTCCGGATTCACTGAAGTGTGAAACTTTTCAATGAGTCTGACTCAGCATTCGCTGATCCGGAGAGAGATTGGGTCAAGTTTGTATAATAGCAGAGGATTAATTGAATGTAGTGTAGTCGTTATCTGTCTATGAACATCACTACCAATATTTTTTTAATGTAGTACAAATTTATCTTCTTATGAAATATGAATATTCTATTCACATTACCATATTCATATGCATATTAGCAGTTCCACATTCATCTAATAAAAATAATTTATTTTATATTTTTATTAAATTTTGATATTTATTATTTTTAGTTTTAAGTGTTAGTTTATGCAGCAATGTCAGTTGGCAGTGATCGTCACATATGGCTGAAAGATTTCCGCTGTGACGTAAAGCAATAATTCACACTCAGTTGGTAGTGAAAAGAGGATAAATAAGATAAGAATATGTTTTGTTTTTTACAGCAAATGTTCACAAATATACATAACAAATTTCTGAACATCTACAAAATGTAAAAAAGCACATCACGCCCCGAGATTTCAAATTTTATATGTGGATTTGTGAACAAAGTTAAGCATGTAATCGTACCATCCTCGGAACAGATTCATAATCTCGTGACCTTGTCTCACAATATTTACATCAGAATTTAAAATATATTTTCAACGATTACAACATTGTTTAACCATACTTTAGCTACAAGTCGTGATATTAGTGAAAGATTCTAGAAAGCGACTTTAAACCCCAATACAAAAAAGGCTACTTTAGCAATTGTATAAACATGTTAGCTCTCACACCATCGGACTAAGCATTCATTAAAAAACCTTTGACCTCCAGCAGATGACGATCTGACCATGTCACGGCATCCCTGGCAGCCATTGTTGGTGGAGGGTTGCTGCAGGTTTTCCTCCCTCCTGGAAGTCCAGGAGAAGCACCACGACGCCCTGCACTACTCCAGGATAGCGGTACAGATACACCCAGGTACCCGCAGAAACACGTGTGTCATTGAGGTAGCCAAGAGATGCCATTCCATTCAGCTACCATGTAGATGACGTTTTTGTCCAGGGTCCGTATGCACAAACGTAGTTCAACCACAGTTTAGGCTAAACTAGGTTTAAGCGACGAATTACACCACTGTCGGTATGATCCTTAAACTACGGTCGTCGCAAATGGATGAAAGATTCCTGCAGAGACGTTAAACTCCATATTCACTCACCCACTCACTTAAACTACGGTTTAACTAAACTACGTCTGTGCATACGGACAATGGGGTCAATTTATTTGACGGAAACCCAAGAAAAGTGTGTGAAAGCTAATCAATACAATTCTGTTGACCCAGCAGAGAGTGGGTACCTGGTAGGATGAGATAACAATGTGAGTACTAACCTAGCCACTGAAACACAGCAGCCTGGGTTCTGTACTCCCCAGGGAGTTGAGAGGGAAAGTAGATGTACATTGTATTGATCACGGTAATAATGTAGCGTTATGAACATGTTTTCGAGCATGAATCATAGATGTATACATCTACTTGAATGGCAGCCAAAACTCAGATTTTAGTTCTAGAGATTATCCATTTTCAATTTTTGGTTCAACAAATAGTCTGGTAGGTAAAGTTAACAACCCTTGTTTTGCACTATTACTCAATAACTATTTAACGCAGGTCATTTAAATTTGGTACAGTGTTAGGACATGCTTGTATCCTACCAATTCCGAAATTACAATTCCGTAGATCGTCAAATAAAAAAGTTATGGAGACCTGAACGCATATTTTGTAATTTAGACGAGACGCGCGCCTGGTACACGTGTTGCTCGGCTCTCCACGGCCTGGGCAGGGAACTGGAGTCCGCCACCACCTGGCTACAACACCGAGGAGTGGCGGACCTACACCACAGACTCACCCTGGGCAAAGAACTGCACTCCAGAAACACACAACTCAGGTACGTGGGACTTTGATTTGAAATTGTGGTTAAGAGCCACTTTCAAGATTCTTTCAATTGTACAGTGCTCCCTCGATATAACGCTGAAGTTGGGGTCCATGATATGCCACCCGTGTTATAATACCCATGTTATATCAACGAATATAACTGGAGAAAAAAAAGAAGAAAAACAATTATTTTTTAATGTGGTTGGACGCCGTGTTGTATCAGAATCTGCGGTGCATCGAAGGGCGTTATATGACTTGTCAGGTTTATGTTATACTGCTCTACTATTAGGACAGGAAGAGGAAAAAAAGCAATCGTGGCAATGATAACTGCACTGTTCAGACAGTGCATCCTACTATTATAATCAAGGCTGAAATGTAACATCTGCAAACGTTAATGAGGAAACCCCTCGGGCAGACTTCAACTGTCGGATTGTCACTACGAGTGTTTATTGATGGTGAAAGCCCATCCTCAAGGAAATAACCGTTTGCCTGAAATATGTCAACGTAAAAATTCTTCCTTCAGTTGTTGTG
Source organism: Lepetodrilus elevatus (assembly GCA_034780755.1). Lineage (NCBI taxonomy): Eukaryota > Metazoa > Mollusca > Gastropoda > Lepetellida > Lepetodrilidae > Lepetodrilus > Lepetodrilus elevatus. The sequence goes on from JAVCKZ010058100.1 coordinate 6,162, forward strand.
AGGGCGGGTGATTGAACGATTAAAAAATGTCAGATTTCGGCGTCAAAGGTCCCGAGTTCGAATCCGATATTGTCCTTAGAAGTTACCTTTCTGATGTCATTGGATGCAATGTCTGAATTCAAGTAGTGCAGTTAGCATCCTTGGTTTGTCAGGACCAGCAAGAATGATGGGAAAATGTCAGACTTCAATGTCAGTGGTCCCGAGTTCGAACCCAGATGAGCATCAATGTCTGTGGAAGTTGGCAGTCTGATGCAATGTCTTCACTCTTGCAGTGTAGTTAACATCCTTGGTTTATCAGTACCAGTCAGTGCTCACAGGGTTACTGCAACATGGTGTGCTACAGGTGTTGCAGGTTTCCGCCTATAAAGCTGTACGAGAAAGTCAATCTTGAAAACTGCTCTAAATTTAAATACAAATTTAATTCAGTATTAGGCATTGATCATTGGGTATTCTATGTGTTACATGTGGTGCGGGTTTCCTCCTATAAAACTGTCATTCTGCAATATAATCGAAGCAATCTTGAACACAACCAAAATCAGTCTGTTATTGTGGAGATAAATTCTTAAGAACATCGAAAATCATAGTCGTTTATTCAAGAAATTATCACGCCATATTTTAATCTGAACTTTCTACACCTACAATTGACGTCAAGAGTATAGTTTTCCTGCCAATTTATTCATTTTATTTACCACATAATCACAAATACCATGCAACAGTTGCGTAGGTGAAACACGATCAATACGACTATATGTGAAACAGATTGATACAGAGATTGTCAATATTTATACACTGGTAGTAGACCCAGGCTTAGCCTGTCAACAGATGGCATCACTCGCTGTAACATCTTGTGTACATGTACATGCAACGTCACCTACTGTCGACGCGACATGCAGCCTTGTCACCAGCCCTTTGTAATCCACACGTTGTATACTACGTACAGATGTATGCATATTTCTACATTGTTAGTTATACTACGTACAGAGGTATGCATAGTTCTACATTGTTTGGAGATGTAATGTGTGATTTTGAGTGTGACATGCCTTGTCTTATTGGTCAGGGTTGGGGTTGGGGTTAGGGTTAGGGTCAGCGTCGGGGTTGGGGTACACTTTGATGAAGCTCTGGTATCCAATAGGATACCCTCGTAGCGAGTGTCTGATCAGTGAACAAGATAGATACGAGTGAGGTAGTATCTTTGTGGGTACGAGAGTTTCATGAAAGGGTACACTTGTTGTGATATTATCATCCTCTCGAAATCAACATACCACTGGTACTGCTTTATCTGGAGAATGACAATGCACATATCATCCTTGGTCCGTCAGTACCAGCCTGTGCTTGCAGGTTTACTACAACATTCTGGTGCTACGGACATTTCAGGTTTCCTCCTGCCCTAAACTGACAAGCAGTGATATAAGTGAAAGAATCTTAAAAGCGACTCGAACCCACAATACACAAAAACTATTAAAGTTATAAAAGAATTGTATTGAATGGTTTGTAATATTAAACATTTTAAACATTTTTCTCACAGGAAACTGACGAGTGAAAGCGAGGACAGTGGAAAGTTGTCACAAAAGTGTCTGCTGAAAATGGACGTCAGAAGCCTGGAGTATTTAATAAAACAAAAAGAGTCCCGTCAATTTGATAATAGATAACAGTTGCCTTCACAGCTGCCTGAAACATTCTACAATGTTGCCTGAACAATTGCTGGACAATTGCCTTCAATGTTGCCTACAGCATTGCCCAGACAATTACTGCAATCTTGCCCGGATAAATTCTGCAACCTTGCTTGAACAGTTTCTGTAACCTTGCCTGGACAATTTCTGCGCGACTGGGTTTTCTGTTTCAGTAGCTGCTTCCGTTACATTTGTATGGAGGAACATTTGTGAAGGCCCAATATATGTTATCATAGTTGGATAACAGCCTGTACAGAAATGATGTAGCTACCATTGTTTATACTTTTATGATTGTACGTATATGCTCATAAAATGTTATTACGTAATTACTTTAATCTTTTTTGTTTATGGTTATTTGATTGTCCACTCTGTAACATTAGTAACAGAAGACCATTGCTTGTGTTGTACCTATCGAGAAAATTACCTGATCTAAGATTACGAAATATTTTTAGTAAAATTTCATGCTCAATTCAAACGTTTTGTTCACAAATCCCCATCAATTTAAGGTTGAGCATGAAATCTTACTCGGAAAGTTTCGTAATCTCAGGGGTTGATTTACCCCCAGGGCTTATGGTCGTCTCGTCTTCCCATGGACGTGTACATCACCCAGTGTCCGTTACATAACCACATCTATATCTGTCTGTCCTCAGGTAGCAGGCCTCATTGTCAAAGATACCAAGTGTTTGCAATGCACTGAACCATATTCTCTACGATGTTTACGTATCATCTGTCTAAGCAAACTGGTCGTATCTCAAGTATGAGGTATCTCTGCCCAACAACGTATTCTCGCAATTCAAACATCGTCTCATTCGTGTCATTATTAACCCTTATTCATCCTGAAGGCAACCAGAGATGCCGTAATTACCAGTAATTATATTTTACATGGACTTGGGGCGGTTAATTATCATATTTAGTTTATAGTGGTAGTGCTCCCATTTTTCCCTTTAAGGTCAAGCATGTTTGCAAGCTTGCAAAAACATATTTGAAGACTCCATAGTGATTGAATGTTTGAGCAGTATAATATTTCGGTCAAGCTGGATGTTTTGGGGTACGCTATATGCACAGGAAGCTAGGGTGGTATCATATGATTAGAGTCACGTGACCGGGATTACGCTAAACCCTAATCAGTGATTCGGAGCAGGTATCTGAGAGGATTATAAAATCTGATGAGGTTTGGGTGGGAGGAACATATGCTTACACGTTGTACGATGTTCTTTGTACTTTCTACTTTTGTGAAGTAATCGATTGTATTATTTACCGCAGTAACTATAAACTATTGAGCTGGTAAAGTCACTTGACTTTTGTCCATTAGTTTTGGTTAATTTTGTTCAAACAGTTCTAGCCCGTAGATTAGATTGGATCTTTTTAACAATTGTTAGTCAAGGATCGTGAAATTGTGTAAGATTGTGTAATATTACCCATATATGCGTAGAGATAAAGCATAGTCTTATACTTGTATTATGCAGCTTTGCCGATTGGTTGGTTTTAGAACATTTGTAATTTTGCCCGTCATGACGTCATGTAATGATGAATAACAATGGTCATGACGCGGTGTGGACGGTGGTGATGATGTCTATTTACTCATGTAAACTTTACTTTTCTACTAGGAAGAGAAGCAATGTTGAATATGTAAATATGCTTATCTTCATTTAAATTCATTTATAGGCAATATAAATAATAACCCACTTGTTACTCGGATTACAGATTATCTTTCCCTCGATAAAGCTTGTGATTTTGGCTATTGTATATCTACATAAAAAAAAATATAAACAATTTTTATATAAAAATAATAAGAATATAACATAGTTATCCCGTATAGGTGAAATATTCATGCTGTGAATGAGTGAATATGGATTTTAATGTCACTTCAGGAATCTCTCACCCATTTGCGACAATCCCGCTTCAAAGTAAAGCTCTACCGGTAATATTATATTCATTCATTCATAAAAGAAATGTATGCACGTCTATACGACTGTGTAACTGAGAAGAATCTGAGCAACAAGAAAAAGATCCGAGATCAAAGTTCTCCTATGCTTTTATGTTAGGTAATTTGTTGACTCGATGCTAATCTCCAACGATAAATGTGTCAATAATAATAGAAATACGTCATTTTTTTATATTTAATGTTCCATATTACTGGGTTCAACTTGGGTCAAGTTGTGAACCTCAAAACTAATTGCTCCCGCCCTCTCTTTAGATCGTAACTTTTACATCTACCTACACTATTACTTGTTCACATTGAATATGGTAACGTACATTTTTACAGGTAAAGTTTCATTCCATTGCTTGACGACATGTGACCAAAATGTTGCGGGTGTTATTTTGTATTTGTCTGGGGGAGAAATCATGCGAGTAATATACAGATAATTATTATTTGTGGGATTGTATATCTTGACTTATTATAATAATTAGTATGGTATTATAGTATGGCATGAAATGCATTGACACCCCTATTTGGTAGGTTTATCTCAATAAATACTTTTTGGAATGACAAACCAAAAATAACTTAATTTGTACAACCTAACAAAATTAGAAAAATAAAAATGTTTGCTGTATTAATAAAAAAAATGTTTGAGTATTATATTACCGTATGCAGACGGGTGACGTCTGGAAGAAGGAATAGGCGAAAGGTGCTCAATGCAAGTGTGTGAAGAAGAACCTTTTTTCTTTTCCATCTTTTGGATGTCACTGCTTTGCATAAAAATAACCCTCAAAACAGTTTGCGATGCTCAGGGGCGGATCCAAGGGGGGGCTAATCCGGCTTGCACCCCCCTCCACCCCTAGAATTGGAAAATATTGTTCAATAAACATATATTTATATTATGGTGAAATTATGAGATCCCTCTAAAATACACTTTGAGCCCCCCCTAACCTGAAAGTCTGTATCCGCCCCTGATGCTACATAATCAATATGCATGAAAATATAGTCATTTAGTATACGTGTACTAATTTGTGAACCATTAATTAGTTAAGAATTGTTTAACTCTAAACGTATCACTTGCCATCTCTAATTCATCTGCATCTCTCTATTAATGACCTTTTCCTACACAGCTCTGATAGATGACTTGAGCCGTGAATGAAATGATTACTAACATGAGCGAGTCTACTGTCATCTTATGGAATGTCGTACAGAGATGTATATAGTATGGTAATAAGTATATGCACATACCAGGTTTCATTTTCAAGCCTAATGGAAGCTATTAAGCCACTTTAATGGTTTCTCTTTACATGTCCGATATAAGCGTTGTAATACTTATCTGGGGAATGAATCGGGTTGCGCGGATGTCAACAACGCATGCTTGCTAACAACAGTAACGAGCATCAAACCTAGATCCTGTTAGTGGCACTTGAGTCTGCTTTAGTGGCTGTTCAAGTCTATTGCCCTGTAGAATTTGATCCAATTGAGATACAGGCCTCAAAGTTACAATTTTTCTATTTGGCTCCTGCACAGACAGAAAGACTTAAAATAAATTAAATATTGGTAGCCAAATGCAAAATTAGGTCGCCATGGCTCCCAAATTAGTCGCTAAATTGAGCCCTGAAACCTGTGTTGGCTGTGGAATTAGTTTGAAGAGTAACAGCATTTGAATCACAATAAGATGCACATTTTTGTTGTCTGTTGAACATGTTGAAGTCATTTTAGAGTTGTTGCAGCAATGTTTTAATATACCCCAAAAATATTGCAATCAATGCATGTATTGGAGGAAATCTTCTATTAAATTCCGAAGAGGTTCGGATGTGACGATGCCTGATGCTAATCACGATATCACTTCTCAATAGGACAATCCTGCTTGGGTTGTATTAACTCTCTCCACCCTGAAGGCCCTATAAAGAGCACTGCCTGTGCCAAATCCAGCAGGGTGAGGGTTAACCCTCTCCCTGCTGTATTAGACACAGATACAGCTTATTTTGGCATCTCTGGTTGTCTCCAGCATAGAGAGGGTTAAGTAGACTGATAGGATGCAATGCCTTTAGGCTTGGTAACTTTCCGCAGATCTACAGAAATCAGCCAATTTATTTGTCCAGGGGGTCGATGTATTTCACAATGGATATAGCTTGGGGCCTGCACCCCTATCACCTGTATTTTCTTTCCCTGCTGAAATCACAATTGTCTGTTCTATGCTTGTGCATTATTATATAAAAAATATCACAATCACTTCTTTATAGGAAATCTCAGGTTAGGGAGTAACAATGCATGGTACAAAACAAAAATATGTCATAATTGTCATCATTCATAATCAGTGTGCGACATTAGCAGTGGCCCGATGGCCAATGTCTTAGCTAAATTCACTCGGTCTAGGCTAATGCACTTTGGCAAAGACCGATTGTCTAAGTGAAAATAATAATTCTATATCTAAATTTGCACCTACTTTCAGCGATTGCATGGTCCGGGCTTTGCTAAGTCATGTTTAATTGGCCCTGATGTATTTGATACCTCTCTTGTTAATGTCTCATACTGGTATAACCCTTTCGTGAATCGCAGAAACTCCTCATACTCAACAAAATGAATTAAGGGCCAGAAGAGATTTTATGGGGAAGCTTTCTACCAAATTTCTGAACTTGGCTTGAGGAATGTGATGCCATTCTTCTTCTAATGCATCAGCAAGTTCTTAAAGCGTACATAGAGCCTATTATAGTTGCTTGGATATTCTTCAAGCTAATAAATGGATATGCCTCAAAAGTCTATTGGCCCTTAATTGTGTTGAGTCCTACTTGTGTCCATACAAGAGTAAGGTATTGCCACCGCCTATCGTGGTTTATTACCCAAGGATGTGGTACTATACGACAGCTTATGACACCTATAACAGGCTCCAGGTACTCTTCACGGACTTCCAAATGCATTGGAAGAAGAATGGTACCATATTCCGAAAGCCAAGTTTACAAATCTGGTAAAATGAATCCCCACAAAATATTTTCCAGCTTACTATGGCATGATGATGGTATACATGTGTTTTTGTCATGCGGTTCATGCGTCATAGCAGTCAGTATCAGTATACGACACAAACATCTTGTACGAAAACAATAGATTAACCCTCTCCCTGCTCAAGGCAACCGGAAATGCCTAAAGAGCTGTGTCTGTGCGTAATCCAGCATGGAGAAGGTTAATGACAAACATGATGAGTTAGATATAATGAACACTCGCAAGAAATGTGGAAAATATAACATGGTTTATTATTTCAATATTTGATTGTAACAAAATGGGAAAATCACATACAATATTGCCTATAGTGGCATATAAATAATTTACACTCACACTGCATATGTTGCATGTATTATACGAGTTTGCACATTATTCTTCTTTTTAAGAAACGTAACATGGCTCGGGACATTTTCATGGTGTATTTAGTATAAATTACTAATATACTACGCATGCCGATAAACAGTTTAAATTAATCATACAAACAAATATTTAACGAAATTTAAAGTCCATGGATTTCAGCATATAAAGTCAACACTGATTGTATTCTCAACTAGTCACATAGTTGCAAACAATTATACATTAGACTGTGAATGTCATACACAAATATGTCCGCAACTTTAATACCCGTGATGGTAATTACTGAATAACAACAGGTAATTACTGAATAACAACAGGAATGTCCTTCCAATCATTGTCTTCTTCCTTGGTAAGAAATGGCGCCTTGATCGACATGGATCCTTCAGCGCTGAGGATGCTGGACAGCCTGGACACGTCCACATTCTCTGGTAGCTTGATACATCTGCTGAGCGTCTCGGTGCCGCTGTACCCGTCCTCTATTTCCCGCTCGGCTTCTACAGTAACTTCACCGTCTCTGCAAATGACCCGGATGTTCTCTGGCTTGTAGTCGCCGAGGTCCAACGCAACCTCGAATTCCGGTTCCACGTCCGTCACATCGGTAATGACAACATCGCTTCCGGTGGGCGTTGATTCTGGGAAGGTTTCGTCTTCTGGAATAATCTCGCGTTTAGGCTCTTCGTTTCTGGCCTCATGACCTTCATTGCAATCTTCTTCAACGAATGCTTTCCGGTCTGTGTTCTCCACGTAAATGAAGTCGTCAGACATATTTTCCAATGCGGGTTTATCGTTATACGTTAGACGACATGTCTGTGCCTGTTCTTCGTCGTCTAGCTCCAGTCCAGTGTCTGTTTCGGTTCTTGTCTCACGTGCTTCATCGTGCTTCATCGTCATTTCTGTATACTGACTACCTGCCATATCTGCCTTCTCCGTCATCTGTTCCGTGGTGGTCTCCCTCTTCTCTGTAGCTTCATGGGAAACAGGCAATTCACTGTCTTTCTCCTCCGTAGCTTTCTCCGCATTCTCCACATCGGCCCCATCTCCAGAATCCATCTCAGGAACTCCAAACAAAGTACTGAAGATCCCTGAAAGGTTCTTCATGGTTTCTTCAAATGCTTCGCGAGCTTCCGTCTCTTCAGAGTTGCAATCGGTTCCTCCGGGCTTGCAATCGGTTCCTCCGGGCTTACAGCAACACTCCCGGCGGCCTTCTAGATGTTTCCGACCGGCATCTTCGGTTTTCTCCGGGTTTCTTTCTGCATCCGGTTTGACAGAAGCAACTTGTTCCAGAATGACCAAACCATCCACATACTTGCAGATGATACCGGTCTTCTCTGCACCGGGAGGCAACATCACGTACCTCTTGACTTCACACGTACCTCGTGGACTCTCCTTCCGGCCGCTGACCACCACAGTCTTGTCCGTGACCTTCACCGTTATCTCTTCAGGAGCGAATCCACGGAAGTCCAGAGTTTCGAACTTGGTCGACTTCCGCTCTGGCTTCGTTTCAGCTGCTGTGGATCCGGCCTTGTTGTTTAACGGACAACGACGTCGGAGCCACGGAGGTCCAACACATCGTCGTCCAACACACTGAGGTCTTCCGTGTTCGCAACACTCCGAGACGACGTGTTCCCGACTGTGCCTCGGGACAGACGTTGCCTCGGGAGTGACAAAGTCGCGGAACAGGCCCATGTTGTAGGCAGGTTCTTGTAGGAATCGTGGACGAGCAACAGGGCATCGTGTTCCTGGACGCATCAGGAACATCTCTTCAGGAATAACGTTGTACAGCATGTTTCTTCTTAGATGTTAAATACTATCTATACAGGAAGTATAGTATAGGGCCTATTGGTTATGATGTTGTACTTACAGTAAATAACCTTTCGTCGAGGAGATCAAAATATCTCAAATTCAGCCTTCTAGTCTGGTGTTTAATGTTAACCGTGTTAAATTCAGGAGTAGAATGGTGTTCGCTTCGAATCCCGGTCTTTATATACGCGCCGTGTTGAAAACGGGAGAAATGTCGAGTGTTCTAGATCGTGGATATAACAGCGTGCGTTTGTTTACGGAAACGACCAGTCATTGTCAACTGCGCAGCTGCGTGCCTAAAAATAGTAAAGTGGGCGGAGCTTGTGGGGCTCATTTCAACACATGGTCGATCCGAGATAGTTCTGGATGGTTCGATAACAGGCTGTGACGATTTTATACTTGATTGTGACATTATTTTAACGGAATAATGATAAATATATAAGAAAGATCTAGTATATTCGCCAGGAATAATTTAAAACACCGTAATATTAGGCTAATTATTGAATAAGAATGATGTAGAAGTATGGACGCATTGTATCATGCTATTTATAGAGAATGGCATACACTTATGAATAACCTACCTATACCACACGTTGACAGGCATTTGTATTTTGCTATATAATAATTATGTATTTCGGATACAATTATGGAATTATATAGGCTATATTATGTCGGATATATACTACTAGTAATTATATTTTATTATTTATTAAAATTCATACGCTTCGTACGTGTAGGCCTATTATGCTAATTAATTCGCTACTTTATAGATATAGCCTACACACACACACACACACACACACACACACACACACATCACAGAATGTAATGTTTAACCTCATCGGGGAAAAAATAAAATAATAATGGCATACAGCAGATACACATTTCTTATATGGATTTTATCTGTAGCTTCCTCATTCTACACTGTATAATATTTATTCTAAATATTTCCCCATGCCTTCATTGTGATATGTAAAGAAACACAGAAGTACCTTCAAGCATGGGACCTTTTATGTAATAATTGTTGTACACGTATATGTAACAGAGGATCATTCCGATCACCCTGGGATTCGAACCCGAGTCGCTGGATTGTGAGTCCAACGCTCTACCGACTGAGCCAAAGGGGTAACCCCGCTGGCTAAGACCAGTAGGAGCATCTT
>JAVCKZ010058111.1:0-16068 GCA_034780755.1 Lepetodrilus elevatus
GGTCAAGACGGTCCTATATCGGTGTCGGTCAAGACAGTCCTATATCGGTTTCGGTCAAGACAGTCTTTGTGAAGGTGTATTTCAGACACTGCCAGACTTCAATATTAGTGTTCTATATCTGTGTCGGTCAAGACAGTCTTTGTGAAGGTGTATTTCAGACAGTGCTAGACGGCCAGGGTCAGGAGGATTCTAAAGAGTTAGATTTAATATTCTGCACTGGAATGTGGCGTTATTTGTCTGGTGACCCAGTGAGAAGGTTGCAGTGCTAGGATATCGTCTGTCTATCCACCATTGACATTTGGAATTAATATACACACACGACAATGATACAATATTGTTACATTCAATCAATGTTACTTTTACTAGATGCATCTTATATTAGATATATCTTTTCGAGTCCTATCAAAACTCACTCTTTACCAGAAATGTATGTTAGTGCTTCTAGCCACCACTTGGAGTATTATGCTTTATTAATGAAATTGTTATTACTATTAATTATTTTTATTATTATTATTGTTATTTTTATTATTATATTTATTATTATATTTATTATTATTATTATTATTATTATTATTATTATTATTATTATTATTATTATTATTATTATACCACCCACAGATATGATCAGTGTAACACCTTAAAGTAAGTCTAAATTACTGGAGAATAAATATAATATCAATCAGTATAATTTATATTCTAAATAAATTATTTACTTTCACCCTTTGAGAACATGTTACTTATACCACACCTACAGACCCATCAATGTTACTTATGATATCCCACAGCCATAGACCAATCAATGTTACTTTAATTGGCACCAATGCTGCAGACCCATCAATGTTACTTATACCACACCTACAGACCCATCAATGTTACTTACGGTATCCCACAGCTATAGAATCGTCGCAAATGGGTGAAAGATTCCCGCAGCGACGTTAAACTCCATATTCACTCACTCACTCACAGCTATAGACCAATCAATGTTACTTATACCACACCTACAGACCCATCAATGTTATTTATGCTATCCCACAGCTATAGACCAATGCTACTTTAAATTACACCAATGCTGACAAGTAAACCTAATAAAAAATTCAAATGTTTGCAAATATTGATTGCAGAAACCTATTTTAACATTGTTTTTCTTTATTTTTTTTCTGGTTTCCAATTAGCAAAGAAATATGTCTCAGTGATAAGACTAGTGATAGCAATGTTGTGTATGTTGTGTTTTCTTGCTATCAAACATTAAAGACTCCATTCCGATATGTCAGTTATTTACTTTACTATATATATGTCTCGGTCGCTAGGAGTTTTACTATTGTATTGTTGCAGAAATGTAAAACACTGCTCGCGGTGTAAAATATAGTCAATATAAGGTGAATTGTCTACTGAATTTGTAACATTTTATGAGCAAATAATGATCAAATATGCACATGTTTTCAATGTACTCGTGAACAATATTACGTTATCGTTATTGATACTGTGTCATCGATTGAAATAAGCCGTGTTTTTCTAAATTGCATTTAGTTTACCAAGGTCAAGAGACTCTTTTGAAATACTACGTCACTAAGCAATACAGTCCTTATACAATTGTATAATTATGAAAATATATTCCATGCGAGGTTTCTTTATGTTCTTCGACATCTGGCGTGCACGGTCTCGGCTGCAAAATGTATGCAATAAAATAATTGTGCGTTTGTTTGCTTTGGGATACTTCAAAGGGAGCGGAGACTAAAGTTGTTGGTCAGAATCGAAGGTATCCCGCGCAGACTTAACTCCGTATTCCATCGACGTTCATTGTGCGGCGTACGTAACGGTGGTCACATGCTCTGGTGGCGCTCACGTTGTGCTCGCGTCTTTCAAATCCACTGGAGTTGTATTGTACGTTACGATAAAGACCGAGCATTCTACACTTCTCCGTTATCATGAAGTTATACGCTGCAGTCAAAGCAATAAAAAAAATAACAATTCAGCCAGTTTAATGAAGCGTTTATATCCTTCGGTTTTCTGAAAGCTTTCCAGTGCCTGCTTCAGTGAGGGAATTCCACGTGCATTCATTTGTGGAGTTTCACTTATGGACTTTCGCGCAGTCGCTGTGGCAATGAGCTTTGTGCGTTTATGACTGACATCATGCTGGGGAATAAATTTTGCTGTTTACGTTTGTTGACTCTGGCGAGTGTCGTCTACAACACCATCTTGTAAAATGAAGTGTTATTCGAGTCTTGCGTCGTAATGTCAAATGTTTATTTGCTTCAACCGTGTCTAATATCATAAATGTAGTTTGTAATTCTTGTCAGATATTCATATTTCATCTTTTGATGTATGATTTATTACCATTGAGTATAATACTCCGTAATGCTATATTTCTGTTTGAATACACTGATTTTATTATTATTTACTTTTTATGATTTTATTATTATTTACTTTTTATTATGTTGGAATGGATGTTAAACACATAACATACTGGTATTTTGTATTTGATTCATAAACGAAGTTATGATCATTATGCATTGATAAATGTCATGGTTCAAAGAATGTATATATGTAATATTATAATGTTTAAAAGAATAAAATTATTTTCCAAACTGATAAATAAGAAAATATAATAATAATAATAATAATAATAATAATAATAATAATAATAATAATAATAATATGGTAGTTTTCTAAATAGTTATGTATAACATTTCAACTAAAATGTATTGCATTTTATTTTATGATTTATGTTGCTGAAGAAATATTTCATCCATATCCAATGAAAAACAAATTCTTGAAGTAAAAGAAAGTTATCTTTAAACAGAATATTGCCATTTTAATTATTATATTTTTCTAGATCCAGTAATTCTGGCGGTCTACAGTATGGTCAAACAACGACTGTTTTCACACAATGATCAATCCCGGTCAATAGAACAATGTTGTCTTTTCGCTAAAGCCATAGAAAAATCATTACTTTACTGAAGCCAAATTCATATGGTCAGTCCAACGCTAATATTTGCCCAGTGTCCACTTGCAGTGGAGCATGACTAAAATTATATGTTGAATATTGTATTTTTATGAGATTTATTGGCTTTTCCGTTTGCGCGTTATGAGTAAATAGTTCATTAGTATGCGTTGATATTTGTCCATAATGCCACTTATCAGCACGTTCATATTATTAGCCATTTTAGTTATTGTTGTTTGGATGAACTTGACATCCACTTTTCCCCTGCTTCTTCTATTTCTGTACCTACTTAAAAGAAAATTATAAGAAGTCATTTAAGATGTATTCATCCTCTTGAGAAGCACACTTTTTAAAAGCCAAAGTGTGTAAGGTCCTGGCTTAAATTAACCATCTTCATTGCTGAAGGCAACCAGAACTGCCCTAGAGCAGTGACTGTGTCTAATCCAGCAGGAAGAGGGTTAATAGTAATAGGTGTGTCATTGGACATGAATTGTTCGAGTTAAATATTTTCAATGCTGTTTTTATCTTTTCACAGTTTCATCTTCAAGAGCAGCCATCGTGGGTTTGGATTACCTTTGGAGTTGAAGACCCGGTGAAGCTTACCTGGATTCTTTGAAGGTAGGTTTGAATTCCAGTTTGCAAATTGCACAACAACTATGTTGAAATACATTTGAAGAGTTGGCATGAAACACTCCTAAAATTAGATATTACCTACCATAGAAGTTACAGAGGATTCCAAAGGGTTCCAAAGGTTCCAAATGGTCAAGAACAGTCCTCAAACAGGGCTCATACAGGGCTCATACAGGGCTCAAACAGGGCTCAAACAGGGCTCAAACGAGTCTCTAAATTAGCTTCACCATGAATCCAGGAGGTATCCAATGGAGATCCAATGGGACATCACAGATTCTCTTTAAAAATAAGAAGAATTTCGATCATAGCGAGAAATAAATCTACATGCTATCCATCACTGCTGAAAATCACATAAGCGAAAATCACACATACGTGTAGTTGCATCAAGATACTGACTTACATTTCAAACCTTTCTTGTCAAGATTGCCCAATTTATTTGTATTATCATTGATGACAAGCACACCAGTATGCTAAGCTTCACATTAGACCAGGTAACCAAAGAACACATGTTTAACTTTTATTGCTGAGTATATATCGTCATTGAGGATCATCTTGAGAAGGTACCCCAAGGAACGACAGCAATTAATCATTGAGGATGTGTTGAGACAAGACTTGTAAACACGGCCACCGTTTCCAGGAAGTAAAGAAAAACCACAGAATCGTTAAAAATCCAAGATTAACTATATCGATTACGAGCTTAATCAAGTATGTATTTATATATCAAATCCACAAAATGACTTATTTCTCCAGCTGAGTGAACACGTTATCGTTAAACAGCTGCAATTACTTGCAAGTGTTTTGTTTGAGTATTAAAACAAGGCCTGGCACACACCACGGGCAGTCAAGTGGGCAATGGTTAGGCCATAAAATACTTACGTTTGTTTGTTTATTAATGCCGTGGACTGAGCCACTCTGAAGACTCTCTTTGAAGATGGGTTTACTGCAGTCTAAGTGTTGTAATGAGTAGTCGCCAGGGAAATACTACTGAATAGCTTCTGTGTACAGTTATTAGTCTTTAGGGAAATAGGTTTTCATTGTGAATGCCTTGGGTGTAGAGGGTTTTTTAATCGGGATAATTCAATATTTGATTATATTAGGAGATTTATTGAGGTTAGGACATGCCGACTTGATTAATTTACATTTGAATGTTTATCGACATCATATTATATCTTTAAATATGATTTACGTGCAACTATCAGAATAGATGAAAACTTATACGTATTTCTAGTTCATGTGCTCATTGTAATTTCATTCGGTGAATTCAATGTTAATACTGGTCTCCTAGGCATTGCAAAGGTCTACCAAATATGTCAGCATCTTGCGGAAAAAAATAACATGAAATAAGAAAAAAAGTTATGTTCTTTAAAGTTTATCCTTGAATCGATATGCCTGCCTCTTCTAAGAATATAATCTTAACTAGTCATTGAAGGCTTGCCAGTCATCTGTCCACCGAAGTAAATGCCCAAAGGAAGTTGAAGCCATTAGATAGCATACTTCTTTAAATGAAATCTGTCAACATATTTGTGATCTTTCTCAAATTACCATCGTATGTTTTTTAGTGCTAAATGTAGGCACCTTTCATAATGGCCCCAAGGGATCACGTTTACCAAAAATGCTGCCAGATT
This sequence comes from Lepetodrilus elevatus, assembly GCA_034780755.1. Taxonomy (NCBI): domain Eukaryota; kingdom Metazoa; phylum Mollusca; class Gastropoda; order Lepetellida; family Lepetodrilidae; genus Lepetodrilus; species Lepetodrilus elevatus. Next base: position 5,197 of record JAVCKZ010058111.1, read on the forward strand.
TGCGAAAATACGATGGACTGAAAATTCAAATAGCACTTTCCTCACAACCAATTCCTAATAGTGTGTCCGTCACACAGCTTTCCATACAACAATCTTTAATAGCATGTCTCTCATGCGACATTCAAGTTTGAAATGTATCTGCTTTGTATCTGGGTTTATAAAAGGTGGAGATTAGTTGTCACTTAAGTAGTAGCATGGATCTGGACGTGTTGAGACCAGGATTGGGTGACAGGCGCCGGGACGAGGGAGCATGGTATAATATTGATCTTCCAGTCTGAAGAGTTCCCAGCCGACTAGGGCCAGATTGAGGCTGCAAATAAATGGTACAAGAAATCTCAAGATTACCTGTCGCAAACCCCATGACACTTCATTCGAGACTGTGACACTTCATTGCAGACTGTGACACTTAATGGAATACTGTGACACTCAATGGAAGACTGTGACACTTCATGGCAGACTGACACTTCATTGCAGTCTGTGACACTTCATGGAAGACTGTGACACTTCATTGCAGACTGCGACACTTCATTGCAGACTGCGACACTTCATGGAAGACAGTGACACTTCATGGAAGACTGTGACACTTCATGGCAGACTGACACTTCATTGCAGTCTGTGACACTTCATTGCATACTGTGACACTTCATGGAAGACTGACACTTCATTGCAGACTGTGACACTTCATTGCAAAGACCAAACCTATATTTTTTTACCCAGTAAGCGTGTAGAACATCCGTGTAGAACATCTGTGTAGAACATCCATGTAGAACATCCGCGTGTAGAACATCCGTGTAGAACATCCGTGTAGAACATCCGAGTAAAACATCTGTGTAGAACATCCGTGTAGAACATCCGTGTACCTTTGAGAAGGCTGTGGACACAGATCATGATGATGGAAAAATATCTTACCCTTGAACAGATATTGGTCTTCATTTATTTTTTTATCATAATGGCCTGAAAACTAGTCTTAACCAATAACGAAAACACTCACATCTGTCCAATATCACTTAGTCTGTTAGGAGTACAATTCTTGATGAATTCTGCTAAGTTTTTGCTATTGAGCAACATGGTTTCTTTATTTGTTTTGTAAATGGAAATTGTATGCAAATAATAATAATATTTATTTAAGAACATTTCTTATAAAATACATTATGAAAGTGTTCTTTTCCCCAAAGTTCCAAAGGAAGTAGTTAAAAACATTAACAACATTGTTTCGCTTCATTTCAGTTGTAAAATGAAGTATGATGCATTTTCATCGGTTGAAAGTGTGACTGTTTGAGTTTTTCATGTTTGAACAAGTAATAAAAGCCATCTCGCTTCGGTAATAAACAGTTAACAAATCAGCCCATGTCTTCTCCACATAGCTGAGTAAGCATCACCCACCAATCTGTCTGTCGGCCGATCCTGATGAGAATAAATGAGGGTAAAAGGACGAAAATTAGAGGCCCCAAGATGCCGAAAAAAGGCGCTGGGTTGTGGAAAAACTCTGTGTTCACTACATCACAAGTGACAAGCAGAAAATTACCTCCCTTCAACCGAGTAGTCGAGGAAGTGAGGTAATGCTGACCTTGTAATTAGCAGTCCGCAGAAAGACGCAATGGCGCACGTTTTTCCGCCGTCTTAGACTTGGCAGAAGTAATTGTTTTCAAAGACTAACGTGTCACCAAATACCGCTGTGATCAAACACATTTTTGAAGAGTTATAAAAAGTGTTGACAATTACTGTGCAAATACTGTGGTAGTTGTTGTTGTTGTTGTTTCGCTTGTAGGAGAGGAAGACTTTCCTTTTAGTAGCATCTTCCTGACAACTGGCATACATTGTAAAATCGCGTATGGGTGAAATATTCCCATTGTGACATAAAGCACTAATTCAATTAAACTCCATATTTACTCACTCATTAAAGGAAATAATGCATATTATAATTAATCAATATTATACATCTTCCAGGATATATACTTATACAATATACATTTTACATTCAATTATATCAACATACATTTAATTTATGTATTACATCGTTTTATTATGATGACGGAAACGCTCAAAGCACAGAAACAATTATGTTTCCATAATTCTCTTTTAGAAATGATGATTTTCAAAAATGAATAAAACATTTTTTATAGTCATCCCAATTTCCATAGATAGTTTTATTCAAGATTTTCAAAACATTCATCCCAATTTACATTGATAGTTAAATTATTCAAAATCTCAAACGTTCAATATCCGGCTGAAATTGCCTCCCATCAGGCAAGATCTCCACGTGTATGTCTAGTTAACGTAATTTAGTTAAGCCGTCTTATGATTGGATATACTGAAGTATTCTGACTGTATTACAGGAGTTTCTTGTTTTATTATCAAATTTCCTAAGGCCCACCCTACTGTCCTGAAGGGTGTAAATAACAAAATCCTATCTCACGAAGCAGTGGATACTAAGGGATTGGGTAAAGCCTAAATAAACTGGCACGAGATTGCTAACTGAACGCTAATGGGAAGATGTTGATGGAAGATGGCTTCGGTAGACGTCCATTGGCATGTTTAGGCCTCGGCATGTTTGGACTGGCAATTCTGTCCAATGAGTGTACTTACTTCAAGGGAGATATTCTGATTACTTTGGTTACGTGGTTAACTGGTAATCACGGCAACTAGTGTATACTAACTATGTTTAAGGGTTGTCATTTAACTTGCAGATTCGTAACTTCATTTTCGACAATTTGGTTACGTTTATCTGCGAACAAGCACATATAACCGAAGAATCGCGCAAACTTTGCGGAGATGTAAGAGTAGAAACTCGGAGGGGAGAAGGCGTATCTATGGTAATGCGGGGAGAACAAATCTGTGAGCTGATGATTGGATAAGATTTCCACTGTTGCCGTTGACTGAGATCGGCGCTCATCACGTGATTGAGGTCTCTAGTGTTAGGAGGTATACAAATTGATCATGCGTTTTCATCAAGAGTTGCTGCCCTTCTTCACCTCTTCCGACTCTTGAGTACAAATAGGATGATGCTCCAACGTGACACAAGTTTTACATTAAAAATATTCATTTTTATCACAAAATTGAATAGGATGGTACCAGGAATGAATATATTGAAATGGGATAGAAAATCTATAGAATAGAGAATGTGCTTTGATCGAGATACCTTTGAGAAAACTGAGATTGAAATGTTGATTGTACATCCAGACGTATATATTTTTGTATTCTGTCGACAGTTCCCTGACCTCTAGGTTCAAATCCATGATTGATTTCTTACCAAATATCGCCATCATCAATGATGGATCTATCAACGTAATACTAGCTGGTACACGCTTCTTGGAGTTTATTAAAAAAAAATAATAATAAAAAGTATATTTTGTAGATATTAAGCAGCAGTTGGGTCTCATTGAAAGCTACTACCAGAGCTCTGTAGGGATACTGTTTATTAGGGTTGGAATATCTATGCACATAAACATGTCATCATTCTCAGATGATTTTCAATTGATCCAGTATTTCATGGTGATAATATCCTAGAAAATTGTATTCCGGTAAAGACATACTAATCGAGGAAAAGTCTCCGATGGACAGTCATTTTTAAGATTTGCTGTCCGCACATTTGGCATGAGTATGATCACAAACACACAAACGCATACAAAAACATGTATCAGATTTATGGCTCCACTCTCGTACCATCCAAATGAATCTAAGATCAAAGGTCAGAATCCAACTGGAAATATCCTGGATGAAACTCGAACGAGACCTGAGGGAGTATATGGAGGATCCTATCTCCATGGTATCCTTACACGACAGTCGACGGTGATATTTGCATGAAATATATCCATAAATTCTCTTTGAAATTGACAATAAATAAGAAATATGAAGACATTTATACGACGTAGTGATGATTTATTCGCACGTTATCAGATGATCGGGAACATGCTGACAAACATGCTAAACTCATTTCACAGAGGTATTATAAATAAGCAGGAATGGGGGGGAAAAAATAGAACATTCTGGATATTAACCACAGTGGGTTTGATAAGAATTGAATTCCGCTGCTTAAAAATACAATCACAATTTACTGGTGGTTTTACCGTCATTACGCAGAAATGAAAAATATATTGCAAATTCATGAATTGGAAATATTTCAATGAAAATTAAATCAAATCCAAGAGACGAGACCTAGAGAATACAAAACTTCCTTGAGTGTGACCTCATTCTCAACTCAACGTTTCGTCCATAAATCCACGTATAAAATTTAAGTTTGAGCATAAATTTGTGCTAAAACATTTTGTATTTTTAGTACAGGCTCCCATTCCTTAAAACGATCGTAGCGGTACAATTGGTCCATATAGTTGTGATTTAATGTTATAAACTCGATCGTAGCGGTACAATTGTTCCATATAGTTGTGATTTAATGTTTTAAACTCGAGGAAATACTTTACTCCAAGCCCCGAAGTTACGAAACATTTTGAGTACAATTTCATGCTCAAGCTTAGATTTTATATAGGGATTTGTGAACAAACCTTTGAGTTGAGCATGACATTGTACTCAGAAAGGTTTTATATCTCAGAGCCTGGCATTGGCATTCCGGGACATGAAGGTACACAGAAATATAACAAAATGGCAGCTTTCTTCAATTACTAGTATTTCAATGCAAATTTATTTTTTCGTATTAAAACATTTATTTTATCTAAAAATTACTTTCGATGATTCAGCCCGTATTTTAGCTTTAGATATTTGCAACCAAAAAAACCCCCATGGCTGCCATCGTGTCTGAAAATCACTAAAAGGATCATATCCGATAACTGTGAGATGAGAAGTTCTTATTTCACGATATTGACAGCCAGTTCTAATGTATTGTCTGGAATCATATAGCTTTTATGATATATCCAAACACTTAAGGATAATTGTCTCCGAGGTAAAGCTCTCGTTGAATGACAATGTTTAAGCTCCTTTCATTGCCTGGTCTCATCATGGTGTAGCGAGCTATCGAACAATTTAAAGGCCCACTGCCGCTCGTCTTTGATGTTGCCTAGTCGCAGTTTTATCATGTAATAACCTTGTTTACATTGAAAACACGAGTAGTCTTGTCTTCAAATGCTTTAAAATATCAGCGACGTTTTCCTGAGTATCATTTCCTGAATGGAACGGATAATTCAAAATGGAGTCAGACAGGTGCCCAAAAGAATCATGGGAGATTTGTCATAAAAATTCTAGATCTTTTTGATGTGCGACTTTAAGAATCGATTTAGTGTAATTTGAATAAACATATTCTTTTGTTTTTCTATGGCAATGGACTTTTCTCATATGACCTGAATGTTTGTTCAATAATTTAAAGTGGAGACGTATGAAACAAGATTAATTGATCGTTAGGGTTATGCAATATTTAATGTTTCACTTCGCTAACTAGAAGCTGTATCGGTTTACGTGCAATGGATATTTTAATACGTTCACTCATCCCTTTTGCTTCAACATCATTGTTACATTTACACCATATTATTGGTACTCTCAAGTGTTCATGTAGATATTAATTATTAGTAATAATGTTCTTTTTTTAAACACTAATATATTATTACATGTATATTAGTAATAATATAATATTGTAAAACAAAAATACTAATATATTATTACATCTATATTCGTAATAATCTTTCTTTTTTTTAAATAAAAAATACTAATATATTGTTACATGTAACTTTTGAGTTTTTCTTAAAGATACATTGATACAAGGAACTATTTTTAAAAAAACATTAAAATTTTAGATAGTTTTTCTCCATTCCATTATAAACTTCTTGGCAATATTGATTTCTATCTAGAATTTTATCACATTCAGAAAGTAGTCACACTTGGCTTGCATCCAGTCAATGTTGTAAAAATACGCATTTTACACATCAATGTAAAGCTTGTAATTAATATTTTACAGCATGTGCAATAATTCACTAATTGCATTGAGAGTTGTTTATAGTGAAACAACTTACCATAAAGATTGTGCGGCAGCTTGTGTTTCTATAAATTAAATATTTTATACGAAGTCTTGCAGAACAGCTATAAGCGTCTCAATGTATGTCTTACATGTGTATTTAGTTTCTATGATTGACGCCTCACAAGTAATCACGATTTGTTTACATAAATTACTGTATCGCTTGTCAACATAAAGCAACCATTATTATAAATGTTAAGAGACACATTATGTAAATTAATTTCCGGAACAGTATTGATTGTGTTTCATTACCGAGCCATTATCTCTACTGACGAGATTCATGTGTTCATATCACGCCAGACCGATCTAATTGTGTGTGTAAGTATACGCAGCTTTAAATGCTTGAGTGAGTCGGCAAATATATCTGAGAAAGCGATCATCGTAAATGTGTGAAAGATTCCCGCAGCAACGTTAAACTCCATATTCACTCGCAGAGAAAGCAAAAATGCTGAATAGCTTTTCGAACCTGTGTTTTCGTTATTTTCTCGTTGCAAATGGGTAAAAGATTCCTGCAGTGACGTTAATCTCCATAGACACTCGCCCCACTCATAATATTTTCGTAATTATTTTAAAAATACATATAATTTAATTCAAGTATGAATATTTTCAGTTGTGACATTCAACTGATGTTGTATGATTTATCAATATTTTTATTTGATTATTAAATTAAATTCTTTTTTTTTAAAGTCTGAATTCTTCCAATGCAACTTTATACTTTTATAGCAGTCATTTTTCACGTTATATATATTTTTTAAATGGCATTACTTTGGATTAAATTCGGAATACATGCTGAAGAACCATAACTCTTTTTCCTCTGTGAGAAAATTCACCAATTCAAGTTTCTACTGACTCAGAAACTGCTCAGAACATGCAAGGTTTTTTATAATTATCTCAAATTTGCGTTGCTGTTTTTTCTCCCAGCCAAGATGGATTCCTTGTCTCGTGCAACAGCTTGCATGAAGAATTAGGTGTGGTAATGTTATCAAAACACACAAGTCTCCACATAATTACTGTAATCTAAGCTTAAATAAAAGGCAACATTTGTTTTCTTTCCATTATATATTTTACAATTTTCTGATAATATTCATGGGATCTGCTATTTACTTCATCAGATGGTTGCTCGGGACAACAGTTTATGAATATGTTTAAAACGTGTGTCATCATGTTTAATTCCTATCTTTTAAAAAAGTCGTCAATTTTTGGGAAAATATCAAGGATTTGTGGAAATGGAAATTTATCAAATTTATTTTTTACCCGGCCACTTTTCTAAATCCAAATACTCGTATATTTATTTCAATTTAAGTTTGTTTGTTTTTTCTCCAAATAGTTTATCTAGAAAATGGATGAATAAATGCCAAATTTGCCAACACTGATTATGATTTGGACCAGATTTGCCATTTGGATAGAAATAATTGTGAATAATTCCTACATTAAGGAAATAAAATATATGTTACAAATGTCATATTATTTTTAATATACAGTAATTCTTTAATATCTTGTTAAACTATTTAATATTAATTAGATTTTCATTTGTTATGAATTGAGAAAAGTGTGTACATGATTCTTGAAGAAGAATGTTTGATAGAGGAGGATAACCTGAAATAAGTATTTAAATATACTACCGTCAGAAAATAAGGGAACGATACTGATATTCCTATACGGAACACATTAAAACACAAACACATAAAGTGGTATTTCTCAAAACTGAGTAAATTAATTGTAATGAAATTGTCAAACCAAGTGCGAAAATGCATGGGCAATACCATATTTTACGTGCATGCACGTTTCTTATTGGGTTGTTTAACGGTAGCACTTTGAATTTGCATATACTAAAAGTGTTACCATTATGCGTTCCCTTATTTTCTGTCGGTAGTATATAATGCAGTATGTAGATCTGTCTCTCCCTCTGAAAAAGGTCACTGGATGGGAAAATAAACTTCAAAATTAATGCAAAATATTGATGTAAATTCTCTTACTAAAACAGAAAGCTAAGATAAGATAGCACATAGTGTGCCACAACATTTTGAAACCATGTTTGTTCTAGTAATAGATGTAGTAAGGTAACACTTTATACTGAACACGAATAGATGACAGGTGTAAAAATGTAAGTTTATATTGCACATTGAGTTGACTAGACTTACCTTATTAACTTCTATATAAATGTATGCCTTTTTAAGAGAATGACTATGTATTTGATTACAAATAATGGCTTATCAGTAAGATGTGAGTATAACTAGTGTAAACAATTATTTTAATACATTTCTTTTTCAATATTATACATTGTCTACATAAGCTAGTATAGTTTAATCATTGTTTTATTAATATTAGTTAATTGAAGCTGGTTGAATCATTAGGGCATCTCTAATTGTCTCCAGTAGTTAGAAGGTTAATGGTATCAATCTTCTCAGAGCTAAACCCATCATTATACATAAATAGAAATAAATATATACTTAATACATTTTCCAGCACACACAAATTAACAATTTTTTAATGTAAATAAAATACATTTTATCCCAAATTGTATTAAATAATCTGAAATACGGTAGTTGAAAATATTGTTTTATAATAATGGCCCTTAACCTCATATAAACAGAATGGCTCATAAGGATGTTACGTGCATTCTATATGTGATCTCTAGTTTAAGCGTAGTGGATAGCGTCTTCACAAAAGACATGGCATGTTAGAATGTACAGTAAGCGTCACCGGGTGGCTAAAACCTCGACTAGTAATGATGCTATTATTTGTACGTGTTGTATTATTGAAGCGGTCAGTTTTAGTTGTGATGGTGAACCCTTTCAGTTATTAATTTCCATAATGTCTAATTTTTATGCTTTGTAAATTATCAAAATATTTACCTATCCAAGCATTGGAGTTGGTGCATTAGTGATATACTACCGTAATAAGAGTTGTAAGCAGGGTAAGTTAATAAGGGAAACAAGATTACTGTATTTTTTTAAGGTTTAAAATCGGGTTCAGGGATATGCTGCGAGTTTCATTAGTATCTATATAAATAATAAATAAATAATTTAATACATCATTTATCAACTGGCAGTTTTTAAAACAAAATATAAAATAAAAAATAAAAAATTCTAAAATTCAAAAGTTTATAGACTTGAACTTGAACCGTATTCTATAAAAGGTCTTGGTTGTGAGTACTAATGACGATTGTCGCGGTTCCTAGTGTGTCAGTAGCTGTGGTGGTGGGTGGTGGGGAGGGTGGATCAAGCTGCAGCAGGTGTTAAAGCCTGCGGTGCATGGTCAACATTAACATACCAGATACTGTAGTGGTGAGACCGTCCACTGTGAACGCTTCTGTAGATGCGAACTCATCTACATCACAAAAGTATAAATTTCAGGTCAAGAGTATAGCTACTGTATTATCACTTATTGATGTAGGTGAGTGAGTGATCATGAAGTTTAAAGTCGCTGCGGGAATGTTTCACCCATTTGTGAATAAATTAATGTAGGATGTATGGTATACATGTAGAAACCAGAGGAAAGAACGCATCTACATTGATTAATTTCAAAATATGCCGAGATGCATGTATTAGATACATAATATAATACGTTAACAATAAAAATATAAAAAAATATTAACTGTTCTCTACCAAATGAAACAATCATTACTGGTAATGTGAAAACATATCTTCCTAAGCCTTTAGAATTATATTCATGTTTGGAGTGAGTGATTATGAAGTTTACCTTTGCTTCAGGAATCTTTCACCCATTTGCGACAACATATATTTGGAATATTTTAATTTAATTTGATTAAATATTTCTAAATTTAGTTTCCACCTATAATCAGAAACTTTTATTTCTTGGCTGGTTACTGTCTACAGAGTCAGAAATGATGACATGAGTGTACGCACCATCCACCTCTATGACTGGTTCTCCAGTCATGCCACTCGCCTCCACGAAGAACGTGGCTGGTTTGTCCTCCTCTCCGCGGTAGAGACCATCGCCATGTGCGGTCGGTAGTGCACCCTCGCCAATCTCCTGGGTGAATGGACTGCCTGGAAATGAGAGAATTGGTTGTTAACAGAATAAAATCATGGCTATTTTCCATCTGGACTTCATAGGCCCCTAAGTCTGGAAAACGGTAAATGAACTACCTGTGGAAATAACACACATGGCTGTTAACATAGAAGCAAAGTTAATGCATTTAGAGGTACCTACCGGTACCGGTAGTATGTATTAATTCAATGGGAAATCTTTTGGGGTTGGGTGAAAAGGGATAATTCTCATTATTTGATGGATGTAGATGGAGATTCTGTATGATAGAATTTACTGTCTGTACTGTGGAGATTCAGTTATTATCCTTGGTCTGTAGGCCTACAACTGGTGCTTACAAAATTACTGCAAAAATCAGTGCTACAGATGTTGTGGGTTTCCTCCTGCCCTAAACTGACAAGCTGTGATAGAAGTGAAAGAATATTGAAAGTAGCTCTAAACCCTATTGAATTTTATTTAAATTAAAAAATTGGCAAAGTCACTGCTCTTTTTCATATCTCCAGTTCCCTTCAGGTAAGATTCTACGTTCTACCGTTGGCTTACCAATAGCATCCATTTTCCGTCATGGAACAAATTCTCGAGTTTCTAGCATGTTTTACATGTCACGTACAAGTTTCTATTCACATTATTTGACCTGCATGTCCAGTCAATATACTGACCCCCAGTCCAGGAAAATACAATGTCATGTATTCCATAACACCAAGCTCCTTACACAGATTATGACACCTCCATGATAAGCTCTGGAGTTACACATTAATTTCATGCATGGTGAGACTGCTACTGTTACGAGTTTGGAAGGAGTATATCCATATCTGAAGGTATTACTGTATTAAGGAGGCTGGCCCTAGTTTCGACCAAAAGTTCTAACACAACGATTTTCCTGAAATTTTAGTATGTTGTGCGTT
>JAVCKZ010058122.1:0-16067 GCA_034780755.1 Lepetodrilus elevatus
TAGCTCATGCTATAGGTATCCTTAAGATAAAGTTAAGAACGTTCTTAGGCTAAGAAGATCGTAAGAACGTTTCGAGACTAGGGCGCCAGATTCGTATCTTGAAAGTGTTTATGTTATCAATTGTTAGGATGCTCGCATCGTGTATGTCCGAACATTATTCCTTGGTATATATATCATGGGCGATAGGGCCATCTTCTACGAAATGACATAACAGACAGACAGACAGAGAGACAGACAGACATACAGACAGACACAGACAGACAGACGTTTACAGAAACATAAATATTTCAACACAAGCCATGGTTTCAAATATATATGACGAGGATGGAAATTAAATTTACTATTACACATTTCTAAGCTGGAATCCTTAGTAGATATATCCGGTATCTAGCTAATCGGTTTATTTGCTTTGATTCTTGGTAGATATATATATTCTTGGTAAATAAATAGTAGACATCAATGAAATATAGTTATACATCTGCCATCTCTTGTTAGGATGTTCGTAACATCCACGCCAGCCTGTTAATACTTGTATCAATTTAGCATGTTCCCTTCGTGGACGTCAGATCATATCCTATATCAGGACGTATGCTAGTAGGCCAACCTGAGATAAATAATGTATATCTAGTTTGAGAGTGTAATTCACAGCCGAATCATGAGGAACAACTTACAATTATTTCAGAAATGCTAATGTGAATTATGCTGAAGCTGGTAGATTACTTGTGACGCAACTGGAAGCTTTCAACTATTTTCAGATAATAATTCGGGTCATCAAACACTGTAATCACCATATGCAATCTGGTAATTATATTAGCAATATGACAATGGGGTTATTAATTTCAACTCTAGGGGCACTTAGAGCAGCCCCTGGTAGCTACGTGTCGATTGGTGCCAGAGGACAGATTCGTCTGGGTCTTGTACTCAGATTGAAGTAATTCTAAAAAATTAACTTTCTCAAAGTTTCATTATATTCATGTTCGAATGCTTACTCCTAGCACTACATTATGTCCCCGGATGGAGCAATGTGCATTCATTTCACCTTCTCAACTCCCTGGATAACATACTACTCAAGCTACCATTTAGGCGCTAGAAGGTTCATTCACATTTCCATCTCATCCTCCCTGGATTGTATTGTTTCCAATCAGTCGTGCTTGTCTCACTTTACAGTACGCTTACCGTTACAGGAAAGAAAATATACCTAAGTCGCGTTACACTATGTTCATCTCAATTTTGGATCGGCCCCTCATGATTAATGCCGATAAAAAGAAACGTTTACTACAACGTGACAGTTTGACTCAATTGTGCATAGTTTCCGTTTAACTCCCTAGTATACATCTACCGGTCGCTCAGAAGTGACTGGGTTAGTGACTCGAAGGTCACCATTTGGAGAGGGAGAATGTAGCCGGGTATAATATGAGATGTTCCTACTTGGCTCAATCGGTAGAGCGTTGGACTCGCAATCCAGCACCTCGGGTTCGAATCACAGGATCGTTGGTGGTCCTGTTTCATATAATTTAACTTTATACCATTTTAGCAACGAAGACTTTCCTAACGTCCCAGGTCACTCTTTGAAAACGTGCAGACACATTGGACGAGGAATGCCCTGAGGTTCCTCAAGAGGAGTCCCGAAATTTGGTAGAAGTCTTCCCTACAAATTATCAGCAGACCTTTACTTTATTTTATTGAGTATAGTTCTTGTCATGTACATAGTTGGTAGGTCTGCATAGAGTAGCTTCGTGTTCTACTCTGGTTCCAACTGAAAGTGGCCATGGAAGGGGAAATATTCCAGACCTCCAAATCACCATAACAACGGCGCGATCATGGACTGGCATTCCAACAGGCCTTCAAGCTCGCCAACTTGTCGCCAAGTTCGTTTCCGAACCCCGCCAACTTGTGTACGGAACCGTCCGCACGTGCATCTAATCTCCCCCATTTACGATACGTCCTACGATGTCAGAGACGTAATGACATTGTCCTCGGAGCAGATAATATCAATTAAGATCCATTTAGTTGGACCAGTCACTTTGCAACATGGACTGGAATATTTGTGGACGGTAAAGGTGTATTGGCCTTATTGGAGTTGATAAGATTGTTTTACGGTGGTGTGGAAACAATCCACGCCTGTCAGGAGGTGTCAGAACCTGTTATTGAGGCAACACCCCTGCTCATGTAATATGGGATAAACTCGCACCCCTGCTCATATAATATGGGATAAACTTCTCCCTAACGCTGACATGTTTCCACCAAATGAGTTTCTGGCAAAAAGGCTGGTAAATTTCTAGCTGTGAGAAGTTGGTCTGAAACTGGTAGGGCGGAAAGCGAGTTGATTACGAAACAGTGATCCATCAATCATGTGTAACAATGTCACAACTTTGTCCGAGATAGCTGTTTACGCGATACGTACTTACGATGCGATCTTTAAAGCAGTGCTACCAACTTTTTACCGAGAAATTCTTCTGAAAGCAATGTTATCAACAGTTTTCATTACATCTTAGTGTTACGTAAGTGAACCTATGGAATATACTTTTAAATGTATTTGTTAGGTAATACTACCGGTAGTACTCTTAATGACCGATGTTCTTTAAATGGTAACGTTATCAACCGTTAATCGAGGTTCTTGAAAAGGCATATAATTATGCTATCACTAGTAAACCCATGGTCTTTAAAGTAAGTTAAAGCTGTGCTACCGACAGTTAACTTTAGTTTATGTTTGTATTCTCCATAAACCGCTGTTAAGGTAGGCATTGGTCTTTACTATCGCCTCTCACGTGTTCTTTGGATATTGTCAGTACAGTACTTTGTCACTGTTTCTTAGACATTTATTTTCTATCGTGGACTATACAAAACATCTAATAGAGACATTTGATCATCTCCAACAACTTTCATTATTTGGGAGTGAATACTATTTGCTATAATTTTATAAAAAGAGTGCTTTACATTCTGGAGGTAACCAAATATGTATACAGGGCAATGTATACAGGAGAACATCATCAGAGATACTAGTATAATAAATTAAAGGACCTGTGTTCTCCTGTACGAAATGGCCAACAATGGCCTACTTCGGGCGGTTACGCTAGTTTAGCCCGAAAGTGTCATTGCGGATGTTTAGTTGTTGCTAGACAAGCTTTTGTACTTCGTGAGCCGTCCTATAGCACGTTCGTGACGTCACTCTAGCATTGCTCTAGATCCTCGAGAAACCGCCCGAAGTAGGCCCTTAACTCAAACCTTAGCAAAACCTATGAGTCGTACATGATAACCATGGTATGGTATGGTATGGTATGTATACTGTGGAACCAGCTCCCATAAAGCATAGTCAGAGGTTGAACAGCTACCAACTACATTTACCACCAAAGTAACATGCGACCAAGATTTTAACCAGCACTGTAGATATTCTGCACTTATGTTTAATCATAAATAACCGCCCTTGCGCATTGCCTTGAATTAATGCACAAGCTGGGAGTTTCAAGTATGGGCATAGAGATAGAAGTAGAAGTCTAAGTTTGCTCACATGAAGTGAACAGAGACAAAACAAGACATGTAAGTTGTATTCAACAACGGCTATATTTTACTAAATTAACTTCAATGTTTCCATGCTGCCGGAAATAATTGAAAGGTGACGGCGTACTTTTGGTCGGTCTGATATTTATTAGACAATACTAGCTTGAATTACAGTTTTCTTGTGAGTTTTTATAGTTCCATAGTAGTTGAATATTTTAATATATTGTATGTTTACATCATTGACGCAATTCTCAAACTGTAACTTTGCATCCATGACACAACTATTGAACGTTAAAACCCGTTGGTTTCATTTATATGTTTTACACTCGCTGTCAGTATTATGCCACTACTGAGTGTTGATACAGAATACATAATATCAACTGATGTTAATAAAACACTAGGACAGAGAAGCAATCCCTGTCGACTCCAACTATTCTCCGGAATCCGCGTGGATTACAACAGCTCGAGGCTCTATCGACGTCATCAATAATGAACCAACCCTTACCAGGCAGCAGAAGTAACGCCACGGATCAGGGACTATTTACACCGGCGGATGGATAACGGTCAGACGATTGAGTAAACGAATTTGCTACATCCTTGGTGACAACAATCGCTCGGCTTTTCTCGCAATCTATTGCAGTTATAGCGGGCTGTAAATAGCACTTTGCCGTCGTAGACACAGCAGTTTGCTATCGAGAAATGCCACTCCGTAGTTTACTGTTTCTGTTTAGAAGACTGTTATAGTGGCAGATAGAGAACTGTATTGTATATTACAATTTAAGCTAGATAAGTATCGTGTGTCTTCTGTACAAATTTTTTTTTTTTAATAATGCATTTCAATTATTTTATTACAAAAATATGTAAAGTTGTGGTATTAATAAATCTATATAACGTCTGTTTCTTCAACATTGACTATCTTCCTATACGAACAATTCAAAATCGTCTTCATTTAAAGGTAGATCGATCGTATGGAATGCATTAAATGAAACAAATGGTCGACTAGCATACCAGTACTTTTTAAAAACTATCTGTGGAAGATGTTTAACTTAATTAACTTGGGACTAGAAAGGTCACGATGATATTATTATATAGCTGCTCATTTTCCCTCAGCATTACAGTAAATAAACTGTTTGTTAACTGAAATATCCTTGCCACGAACAACTTCACATGCATCAATCAAATATAAAAATATTATTCCTAATGAAAATCAATGTATTTTGTATATCAAGTATTCTGCAGAATTTCTGCAAATGTTCAGACGCGTACATGGTTGCCATCGTATTATCTGTTAATATGCCACAGTAGCAATATGAGAAAACAACTTTTAGTTCGAATGTGTAAAAATTGACCTTCAAATTTGATATATCGCTTACACATAATTTCTTCGAGCAAAGATTTATTCTGATCAATTCCTAATTTACCTAAAACGTCAATACATTTTTGGAAATACACTGTATAAATAACCAACAACTAATATTTAAGTTCCTTATTTCCATTTCAAATGTTTACAATAATGTTTCTATTATTTCAAAATAGCCTATTGCGTCAGTTTACAAATTATTGATACACCTGTTTATTATTCAACCATATCGTTTTCACAGATCACAGATAGTCGTTTCACAAAGAACAAATTACTTTAATATGTTGAACACCAGTTGAAATGTATCCCTAAATTAAATTGTCCATTAGTCGTATAGTTTCAAGATAAGTAGCATGCTTGTTTTATGAGACCACACCTTTGCCTTTATACTACGTGGACACGTGTGACGGCCATTTCATGTAGCGTTCACAATGACAGGCTAGCCCGCTCCACTAGAGGGCAAATCCGTGAGACTTTGCGAGATTAGACATGCGGGACTGGTTAATTTAAATATACATTGGAATTCACGCGGGTCAGGATTAGCAGAAAAACATAATCGCTAAAGTTTGAAAAGATTTTGATAAGATTTATCGATAGTTGATCCAGTGTGAACAGATGTATATGGTCAAGGTCCAGAATTGACACTAACTTACTGTTTAATAACGCGTAAACCTACTGCAATATAATAAAAGTCCATGCATTTAGATTCTCGGCAACACATTGGTACGATATCAAACAGTACATTATATGGTTAAAACACGAGTACCATACTGCACATGAACCCTTTTTTTATAATTGAGGTTTAGATCCGCTTTCAAGATTCTTTCCCGTATACCACGGCTTGTACCTGTGTATGTACTACATGTATGGGGCCTACTACAGTCTGACAAATGCTACATCCTGGATGTTCATATAGTATTGTCAATGGGAAAGCAGTAGTAATCCGGATGTCATCAAACAATTAGCATAACCAATGTCAAAGCTCTTGTATTGGCTGATAGACTAGTACTTGTCAAAGAAAACTGGTTAGACGTTAGTGTTTTTCACGTCAAGAAGAAGACATAACCATGAACTCATTGCTGTATGGATAAAACATAAACTCGCAACCAAATGCAAGATAATGTGGTATCAATAACAATATTCAAGATAGTAAAATAACTTCTTAGTAACTTTCAAAAGTGTATAATCACTATAGATGCAAACATCTTTCCGTATCATTTTATTTCCACTGTAAAATAAATCTATTAACTTTTATGACTTACAAGAAAACATGTTCCGAGCGTATCGGATCTCGTGAGTACGAAATACTACTGGGTTCGCACCTCGCCGGGCACTCCGGGACAAGTCGAGGTGTGTGGGGACCCATTCTTTGACGTTCTGCCCTTAGAGTCGCCTTGTTTGTGGCATCGTAAAATCTGGACAGGTAATCAAGTAATCAGGCAACGCACAGGTGTGACGCCACCCGACACCCCGGACCCCACACAGGGAGGGTGGGACTGGAACGCACTAGAGTCTTCTTCACAGCAATCCTTCGAGAAGGTTTCCCAAGGAACAGGAAGTCGCGCTTTTGTCATTTATTATATACTACTGGTATGTCATCTGATTGAAGAGGCACCGGAAGTCTTCGTAACTTGGTAGACGTGTTATTACCAATAGACTTTTGGAGGAATGAATTTGTTCAAATTATGATATTCCGATAATTAAATGACCTTTGGAAAACAACCATGACATCAATATATGTATGTTACGGTGTTATGTATGTTACGGTGACGGGCACTGTTACTTAAAAACTCAGGAAAAAGCATCAATCTGACCGACATTCAAGTCGGTTAATGAATATCAAGTTAACGCCGTTTGTACAAATAAAATAAAAATATTCTTCGAAGGCTGAAACGTATATACTGAGAAAAGTTTAAAATAGGATTAGATGTGAATAGTTTACTTTGGCCAATGCTAGAACAGTTACATGAATCTTTTGTGGACTAAAAGCATCTTATCTAGATAAATAGTGGTTGTTTTATTATATGAATAATATGTTCTTTCGCTTCGTAAAATAGCAAACCATGCAATTGTCATTGTAAATGAACGTTTGGATTTTGACGCGTTTTCCATTGATTCCGAGATGGTATGGTAGGTCCCGCACGAAATAAAAGGCTGGTAGTAAGAAACGATCCAAAGTGATTAAATATTCTAAATTATAAAATTATAAAATGAGCCTCCCGAGCAACACTGATTCTGATTGCCTGCTGAATCTTATTCCCCAAAATGGTATGGTCTGAATTTGATTATATTAATCTCGACATTTAGGTCCAGCACACGCTGGAGCATCCTCTCACACCAGGGATACTTTATTACGCTCAGGACTCGCTGCATAGTGCCACACTGAAGTGCGAACGTAAGTAAAGGTACCCCTGGGGTGTTATGTCAACAGCTTATCTAAAATGTTTACGAAAATAAATGAGAAATACGTAAACACTCCATATATTAATGTGAAACCGGATTACAAGTGATTACTTCGTTTTCTCGTGTATTTATTTACAACGGTTCCTATTCCAATCAAAATTGTCACCATCGAAGACCACTCCAACTACGGATCAAAAGCTTCATAATTAAATGCAATACTTTATATATAACCGTCAATGATGTGTAAATACAAATGCTTACTATTTCCTTAATCTGTTACTGCTACAAACAAGTACCAACAAGACGACGACAACGGCAGCAGCGGACGTGAAGCGTTCTGTGACTGCGTCTAACTCTGTAATGAAGTCATAATGCTCCGCCATGTCTACAAGCACCACGCGTTGCCACCTATATAAAGTTGCATAGAACATGCCCGTGTGTTTCCTTCTCACAAGCTCTGATTACATTGCATAGAAGTCCGCGAACAATGACTTCTTGAAAGTGCAGTCTCATACAACACACCCACGGCTATTCTGTATTCATCATCGCCCATATTTATAGTTACCAGTAAAGTCTTAGTCGCAAATTTCACAACCAGATGTGTACATCTAGGATTTCAACTAATCACACTCTATGTTGCTCTCCAGAAAATCTGCGCGGGATCCTTTATCAGAAGAGAATGAATCGGACCGTTTATGTCCAATGTCGTATAAAATTCTTGCTCTCACTATTAAATCAATGTCGGAAAAAACTACAATTGTCTTGATGACGATTTATATATCCCACATACGGGTTATCCACCCGGATCGTGTTCATCTGGGGTGACGCATACTATCCTGTGGGTCAGGTCTCAATCCCAGGGGGGTCGTGTCATACCTTACGTGTATTACCTTCGCCGTCATTTATTATACAACCCACCCCCTAGGTTTGGCGTACGAGGGTCGGCTTGTCACCCCTCTGGGTCGGTCCTTGTGACCCATGGGGTAGCTTAAATGACCCCGGAGTTAACCTCAATTAGTTAGTGTCGAAGGACACGTTATTTTACCTGGAGAATTGTCTATCTAACTCTCCCGGGTGTGAGGAGACAATGGACGTTGACCTTGACAGACAACGGCGGCCACAAATCAGAGAATCTTCACGAATGGCGACGACTCATCACAGCGGTATGGAACAGGCCTTCCGGTTTCAATCTGCGCAGGGCAATGGAGTGTCACGTGACAATCAGATTCGTGGAAGGATCTGTCATTCGGATAATGTAACTGAAAGGTGCGTATGGACTGGTAACGAAACGCATTGCTGTTAATTGTAGGATTGTGTTTCATTCGATCGCTCCGTTGGTGACCATGATTATAGAAATATAGAACTTCCACGGGTGGACATAGGCTAGGCGTACAGCAACCTTCGACTTCCGTGAATTCATCAAATGTTTGACATTTTCAAATTAAAATGTTGACAGTTGTAGTTGATCATTTTGTTATTCGTGATCAGTATGTATGTTATAGTATGAATACCTCAACAATATGAACATCACAGACGCTTTTACCTTGTCTTATATTGTAAGCACTTTTGAATTGTTCTCGTGTGAACTTCGTTTCCTATTATGGTGTACGATGTTAACAGTATGCTGAGACCACATAATACTAGTATTTATTTCGTTTTCCAAAAATATATATGTAAAAGTAAAACCTAATAGTTTGAATAGGAGCGCGGTGGTTTAGAGGTAGCGGGTCTACCTCATAACACGGAGGTCCCGTGTTCGAGCCTAGCTCATGCCATCATGTAGCACTCTTGAGCAAATTGCTTAGATCCACACTGCTCCAGTCAACCCAGCTGTGAATGGGTACCCGGTAGGAAGAGATGGAATTGTGAATGTAAAACCTTCTAGCGTCTTAACTGTCAGCCAGGGAGTTGAGAAGGTGAACTGAGTGTACAATGATCCATTGACCGGGGTAATAATAATGTAGCGCTTCTGAAGCATGGATTTTGCGCCATATAAATGCGTTTATTAATATTATTATTATTATTATTATTATTATTATATCGACATAAGACATTAGAACAAATTTAGCAGCGTGGATGAGCTTTTTCAAATAATTATATGAAAAGCATAGATTCAAATGCTCTGAACTTGGGGCAGACTGGACGGTCATCTTCTGATGGTAGTTGTGGTCTTTTCCACTGTCCGTGGAAGATGGTAAACGTAAATCTATACAGTACAGCTGGGTGACAATAAATAGCAACTATTGAAAAAACATTTGCTCGTGTTGAGTAACTCACGAATAGATCGTATTACAATAATTGGTAATACACTTTGCTTCTATAATATTATTTTTAATCGTTGACTGAAGATAAATGCAAGTAGACATCTACAAACCTTTTTCTTTGACATAAAAAATATATTTGAAGACTATATAGTAAGCTCCAAGATGCAGTGTGAAAATATGCAGTATTGTGATGTAAAATATAACACTATCTATGTGTTAGAAATGTCCAGGCCCAAAGATTACAAAACCCTTTTGATAACGATATCATGTTCAACTCAAAGTTGTATTCACCAAATCCTCATGCAAAATGAAATCATACTAAAAAAATATTTGTAATAACCTCGGGGTCAGATTTTTCTCTTGAGCATATTAAAGTCGAGTTTCGATACAAAAGCAAATTATTAAAATAATGGCAAGGAGACCGTCGCAGAACTAAAAGACTTCAAGAAATTCAAATAAGTCTTCCTGATTGTCTGGACACGTGTTGGCTTGTAGAGGTGTCGACGTCAGTCTATCGTCGTGGAGGTTCGCTTGTTCTACCCTTTCTGTCGGTATTGTCGTATACACACCTGCATCTCTTTTGCACTTGGAAGCACAGATTCCAGTCGGCAATTACACCTTCACAGACAATCGTACAGACAGGAGATGCAATTTCCTGTCTGGAGTCTTCGGATATTACGCCAGATAATCTCAGTTCACCTTTACCAGGTTAAGAAAGATTTGTCATTTCATATCGATTTTGTATATTTCTGAATATTGCGGAAATGTGGCGAAAAAAATAATTATCGGATATGATATCGATTATTTTCCAGTTGAGCGTGTTTTCACGTGTATGCTATGCATATTTAGTACATTTGTAGTCGTAATTGTCCCGATTCTATTCAAAGGTATGGCTTTGTGACAATCGTAGAATCAGATATTTCACCAATAAACAACAATCGTTGCTATCTGACTATCCAAATAATTGGACTATTAACGGATTGCGCTGGTAATGCGCTCGATTGATTTCAAAACACGACTAAAGAAGGCTGTTGATTCCTTTGGGAGATAATGGCACCGCTTTTCATCAAGTTGTATCGACGAGATCCAAGTGAACCGCGGGCGCGTGCTAGGAACATGCTCAGGCAGTGCGGCCCGTGCAAAGCGCCCTTTCCCCGAGCACACCTCCTTCTCAAACCGAGGCACGGGAGTCGATTGAGCTTCGCGGAGAGCGCTCCATACATCAGGATAAAAACCACCCCATTACCGCACTGCAGTTCCTTCCCTTTGAATGAAAAGAACAAACCGGATGTTTCGCGATACCTTGCGTCTTGGATTTGTTGGGTTCCATAGATCAGCTATTTAATGAGCAAAGTCGTCTGCCTTACAAAGGTGAAACAGAATGCGGAACAATTACCTTGCAGTTTGTGGGATAAGTTGATCATACCTGATGCAATCTCTAATACATCACAGCTATCTGGCAGTATTGACGATATTAATGTTGATTTAATAGCAAGTAAATTGAGATAATTTCACCGATTTGATGAAATCGGGCCTCGCTAGAACCCGGATCAAAGACGGAGAGGATAGTTTTGCTCGTCTTCTTCCGTTGGGGATCATTATTGGCGTTTAAAGACCGGTAGCATCGGCGTTAGAACGAATCGAATACAACTTTTAAGTCTCCATTACTGTCAATACTGGTGCCAAATGACGTGGGTGAGCTAGACCGCGTCTCACATATTTCCATCATTCTAGAAAGTCCTACAACCAAAGTAACACCTTCTATATCATGCGATGTTTATTGAGTATCATTAGAACAAAACAAGTCTATAAAATAACACAACCACCAGTCTTTGGATGTCCAACAAATACAATTAAATTTGCATGTAAAAGATGTCAACATCTATATTATTGTCTCATATTTAAATGGTCTATTTTACTAAATGATCTACTAAATTTATCATGAATATCAACATTTTAATATATGTAGGCCTATGTACATAACATTTGTAACTGTTTCTTTACAAATTGATACATTTCAAGCGCATTATATTCATAGTTATTTATTGACGACGATAGACATATTCAAATTAAAAACAAACCACTACTGGTTACGGGCCTATTATCGCCTGAAATATGAACCTTTTCCTGGATATCATTATACTTACTATGGCGTATGTATAGCTATAGTGTAACCTTATAGTATATTCAAAGTTATCTGCGCCACTTCGGTTATAGCGCAAGCGACGGCAGAAAACAGGGTAAAAATAGACCTTTATTATCGCCGGCCTGCGTAATCTTCTGGTGAAATAATTTAATTTTAAATTGGTATTTACTAATATATACATGCATGCATGGATGTAAACAGTTTAATCACGTATTATAAAAATACACCGTTTGTTTTGCCTAATGATGTATTTCTGACATTTTGAAGCGATCTCAATAACAAACTAATAGAGCGATGTTTTTGTACATCATGTAAAAGACATAAAATGCTGTAGAGATTGATGGAAATTGTGCTACGCCATAACTACATGCAAGGACTTTTTTTTATTATGGCTGACGAACAAATGTAAAAAAGCGACTTATTGTTTAGTCACGTGATCAATCCCGATATGTCATTTTGCAAATTTTGAAAATGTTGAGGCTAATTGGTGTTAATTTTAAATTAAATAAAAGTATTGCTCCAATTATCATCTATTGGTGATTAGTAGGTGTTCTTTATTTAAAATATTCCATAATCCAAATCAATCACGAACGCCGAAGCGCTACAGCGGGGGGTAGGCGATAATAGGTCCTGGACGATAATAGGCCCGTAACCAGTAGAAATCTTTAGGTTAATTGAAACCCATAACCTTTTTGAAATTCGTTACAATTAATTCATACAGAATTTATATTTATTGTATTTTTCGAAGTCCACTTTGTCAAATAAATGATTGGCTGTATATATTATTATTATTATTATTATTATTATTATTATTATTATTATTACTATATACATTCATATAGCGCAAATATCTAGAACAACTATATGTAAAAGTATGTTCCAAGTACCACGCGTGTGTCTGCGAACAAGAAGCAAGCTGCATTCGAAACACACATTGCATTTACAACGATGATCAGATAACAAAGTCATTTATTCATTTGAAATTATTTTAGTTTTGAAACATCTTCAATGGTAGTAACTAATTTTGTCAATGAACTTAGTGGCTTTCGATTATTTTCTGATTTAATTTACCTTTATTTTAAAAGTATTATAGTTATTAACGTATATATAGTGTAAACATTGTTATACAGTTGGACATGCTGCGTTATACGATACTTTCGAGTATCGTTTGAATTATACACGCCTTAACTTGTTGATTTATAATTTTCAATCGAGACAATTTCTAAAACATAACGCCAGTCATGCAAAAAGAACATAAATTGAATAATTTACTTTTTCTCTTTCAAAAAAAAAGAAGAGTTTAGGTCTTCCCGACGGATAAGACAGTACACACACCATTGCAAATATCCATACATTTCCAGCGCTGTATAACGATATTTAGCTTTAGATCAATAATAACCGACAAGAGTTCAACTAGGTATGTGCTGAGTACATATGTCTGCTGCCCTGGGCTTGGGTATCATAGAATGACAAGAATGTTTAGCATGGTAGTCCAGGGCTATTCGATACCCATACCACGACACATTTCGCTTAATCTTAAGAAAACATTAATAGGAACTTCGCACGTTTACCTGGCTCAATTACCTGATCTTTTTTTATTCAGTCAGATGCCATTAATTATATGTAGGTTGTTATCTTGAGCTTTTAAAAAGATAGATCTAGATATTTTCGTTAAAGACAGAATATAATTAATTTTCTTGAAAATCAACGAAATTCCAACAATGTGGGAATGTACAATTAAATGTATCGTTGATATCAAACAATTGAATGCCTGTTTAGAATATATTCGTTACGGTATAACCAGTTTAGTAACCGGTTCCTTATTTAAATTTGTTTCAAATAATTGATTATAATCTATGGTCAAATACAGGAATTGTAATGTTTGACGCCATGACGCCATTGTGAAATTAATTGTCCTGATAACTGTAACTATTTGTACTTTTGTGTAGCACGTGACCTCACCTTCCAGTCTACGTGTACATGTATGTCCTAAGATGAATCAAAGAACGAAAATACTTTATAAATGTAATAATATTATATTTAAATATGAAGATTGATAATCGTAGATTAGGCCTATGTGTCGCCTCTATTACAGTACTATATCCTATCCTATTTGTGTCGCCCTAATAGTTCACTTGATTACATCATGTTTGTTTATTAAAATCAACTGTTCCCGCAACATAACGATTAGATGTATACTGTGGTGACGACCCAACCTTTGCTGAACAGTTAAACGAATGTTATGCATGCTTTGACTATAGAGATGTCTCACAAGAAACACATGCACTTAAAATAACATATGTGAAAATGGAAGTGAAATTGGAAGTGAACTTTCAGTGTCGGAAAATGATGTATTATTTAGTTTTCGTCGAATGCAGCTTAGAAAGGCATCTAGGCCTGATAGGAATTGTTTGGAAAGAATGAGGAAAGAACTTTGTTCAGTATTCACACGGATATTCGACCTCTCATTGGATAAGCTGAGTATTACAAGGGCATGGAAACTTTCGGAGATAATACCTATCCCCAAGACGCCCAAGCCAAGTGAACTAAATTATCTTTTAATTGATTTCTCTTCAGCTTTCAACATAATGCAGCTCCGTATCCTAATAACAAAACCTTTAAACCTGGATGTAAATTCTTGTCTCATTAAGTGGACTATATGTTTTACGTAACCTGATCACAGTTTGTGACAGTGAATACGAACCGTTAGCAGGTAATACGTACAAACGCAGGAGCTCCCCAAGGTTGTGTGTTATTGCCAGTGTTGTTCATTCTTCAAGGCAGCACATTGTACTGTAAAGCAATTATTTACTTACTCGTCACCCAAAGTTTGTATTAAATGTAATAATATTCACCTGTACCACAGTGGGTGGTAGATAACAAACAATCTTGAACTTGAACTTTATACGAATGATTGTTTCAGCGTTCACTAGTAGTCTACAAGAGCAAGGATAGCTACAAACAGGAAATTGCAAGGTTGATTCATTAGAGTAATGAGAACTTAAATAGTAAAAAGACAAAAGAACTAATAATCCACTTCCGAAGGATAACATCCCACATCTGTTAGCAATGTTCTGTTAGTAACGTTCTGTTGGTGCCATTCTGTTGTTACCGTTCTGTTGGTATGGCCTACTGTTCTGTTGGTATCGTTCTGTTGGTATTGTTCGGTTGGTATGGCCTACTGTTCTGTTGGTACCATTCTGTTGTTACCGTTCTGTTGTTACCGTTCTGTTGGTATGGCCTACTGTTCTATTGGTATCGTTCTGTTGGTATTGTTCGGTTGGTACCGTTCTGTTGGTACCATCCTGTTGGTATCGTTCTGTTTGTACCATTCTATTGGCACCATCCTGTTGGTATAGTTCTGCTGTTACTGTTCTAGTGGTACTGTTCTGTTGGTACTGTTCTATTCTTTCCACTGTTGTACGCCCTCGACCCAGTAGAAATAGATATATGATAATGGTGTTGCCGGTTAAACGCCGATTGCATTGACGGCGTACTCCGATGCCATTACTATTACCATTTTAAAAGAGACTTGTTATGGAGACATTTAACATAAACTACTCCTACATACAAGCATGGTTTTAGTTTCACGAATAATATACCACAACATGCATATTCAATCTACTTGTTCTATTGCACATCGATGCACGTTGGTGAGTGTTAGAAGTATGGCCACAATTGATACAATGTAACAAAGTGCGAACAGGATGCTGGTATTAAAGAATAGTGACACCATGCACTGAACTCACTGGTATCAATTGTCAGCTGTAAGACATATAGTAGTCATTGTTGGTAAAGCGGAGAGGGATAGATTTCCAATATCTATTTGATATAGTTGAAACAAATTATTCAGCAGATCAACAGTCAATACTATCTTTGTATTAAATTATAATGCGTCAAAATAGTTATGTAGGCCTACCCGTATCGGTTCGCTGTTTCTAAACTAGACTTCTGCCTCGTTGTTTTGATGGTCTCATGTATACATTGCCCGTCATTGGTCTGATATATGTAATACGTGGAATACTATTAGCATCGATCTGTCAAATGTATACTTCTGACAGGGGATCGCGCTGTGTTTGTCGTTATGAAGCCGTGTTTTTTTCGTTGTGGAAATTTAATCTGTTTATGGTAATGTATGGTGCCTTGGTCATTTTATGACGCTTCTACTTCAACAATTTTACTATGTGGATCATGGTTCTTTCTCTCCTCTCCATCTTTCTCTCTCTCTCTCCTCCCTCTCTCTCTAGCTCTTTTTTCTCTCTCTCTATTTCTCTCTCTCCCTCTCTCAAGAATAATCTAAGTATTGCCATCGCTCTCTCTCTCTCTCTCTCTCTCTCTCTCTCTCTCTCTCTCTCTCTCTCGCCCGCTCGGGGGGGGGGGGGGGGGGGGGGGGGGG
>JAVCKZ010058133.1:0-16065 GCA_034780755.1 Lepetodrilus elevatus
GTGAATGTATTTTGCAGTTGTAGCTAAGAACTAGTCCCAAACGACCATAAATATCTGTGATATTATGCCTTTAAAGTGGACACTTCTTTGTTCGCTATAGATTTACCAGTTTCTATTTACAATGCTTCGTATGTCACGCTGAATAAATAGGCTTACGGTATTTGTCAATAATAGATCTACATTTGTTTTATGTTACAGGCAAACAGACCGAAGACAGCAGCCCAATATCCAATCTATTGGCTATTGAACAAACTAAAGTTTGTAAGCTTGATAGAATGATATCTTTGCTTGAGGACAAGAACCATGGCCAAGACAAGATAATTAAACTACTTGAAAGAAAGTTACAACTAGACGAAAGAAGATTACTTTTGGAAGAAAAACGTTTCGCATTGAGCGAAAGGCGTTTTAATGCAAACGATGCAAAGCCAGAGTCCCCCATGTCTGTGTCCCCCGTTATTAATTTTCTTTGTGGGATGACAGAGTCTGAATATTAAAGGCATAATATCACAGCTGATAGACGAATTTCGATCTGAGACTAACTACGCTTGATTTAGCCACTCCAAGTATATTGTTTATTGATGTACTTGATCCCCAACACTCGATAATTACTATAAAAATCATATCTTATATGAAATAGGGGAACGTTCCGCTATTTATCTAGTCATTGATGTATTACAGATATAATAACGATTTCGAGATATTTTAGAGTTACGTCCCCTTTAACGTTATCGTGTAAGTCGTACCACTGACTTATGTCTCCTTGCATTGCCATAATGAAGTACTAGTCAATAGCAATACGACCATATTCAGGTTGTCTATCACTACTAGACTACAGCAGCTGTACAGTGGGGTTACGTTGGTTATTTGTCTATCAAACAGCCGTGGAAAGGTTTTTAGAAGTGCAAACATGATTTTATATATGTCAATTGAATGTATTTTGCAGTTGTAGCTAAGAACTAGTCCAAAACAACCATAACTATCTGTGATATTATGCCTTTAAAGCTAAAAAACGATAGTAGTGTTCATGCCATTTTTTCATCATTCACAGGGGGGAACCGAATGCGGGTAAATGCAAGATATGTATAAAATAGGCGTTTTTGAATCGTACAGTTTTTGAAATAAACATTTTTGAATGAGATATCGAGCATTGAAAATCGTGTGTGATGCGGTTAACTGCAACACGATGATGCGAGTAACCGAGCACTTAGTTTCAACTGGGATGTTGTATCTGCATGCCAACTATACATACGCAAATGTTTCTCATTCATGCTCTGTTAACGGTTACAATTGCTATTGTCGATCTTTGAGTCTATTGAGGAACCTCACAGGTAGGCTACAGCAATACTACATTGCTTAATTTTACTTTAAATGTGTACATATTTGCATGTTTAACGGCATTTTGAATCTACCAGTTACCCTCATCTTACCATTACAGGTACCCGCATCCTCACAATATTGATACCTTCAGTTACCCGCATCACACGCGATTTTCAATGCTCGATATCTCATTCCAAAATGTTTTTTTTCCAAAACTGTACGATTAAAAAACTCCTAGTTTATAAATATCTTGCAGTTTCCGTCAATGGACATACAAAATACTCGTTAAACATGAAAACTCACATCGACAAAATCTCTCAATTTGAGCCCTACTCCATATTGGATGCGGGTAACTGCATTTACCCGCATTCGGTTCCCCCCTGTGATCATTCTAAAGCGACGAATCATATACATTAGGGTATCAACATTACATCTTCCAGATAAGCATATGCAAATATTTGACAAACACGATACATTGTTAAATACTTTTAATTGATACCGTATACCATGCATAACGTATACGTAAATTGTAATAGTGGGTTTGTTGACCATTTTGGGTAGTGACGACACAGTGACGAATGGATTCTCTGGTGATGATTATGGTTTATTTACATGTATACATCTTATTATATACACAGGTGACAATCTCTATTATACGTTGGGCTCACATCTTTGATGTAATGTAGAAGCTCTCTACTCTCTACATTAGTCATGGGTCTAATAAACGTTGGCTATCATCCTTAATACTTGTTATCCGAATACATACTTATGGTGACATATTGAAACATTCCTTATATACCCACGTAACGTTACTATGGATATAAACACACATTCAAACATACGTGGTGAGTAAAGCTACTGTAGACATAAGTATGCCATTTAAAGATTGAAACAATGCATAGTAAATTACAATTGGATGAATCGTACTCATTACAGAGATAATCCCTGTTGACATATATAGACAGTGAATTGGATAAGTATGGCTTAACTGAGCTGGGTCCAAGCTAAAGTGGTTAATGAAAGTGTGATTCAGTGGAATATGTTCTCAATTAGGCGTCTCCTGAGTTCATGTCCATCGGCATGCTGCGCACCCTGGTATGCCTCATGGTCGTCGTCAGCCTGCACCAGCATATCTGGAGGTAGTGCCACACCGGTGTCGATGCAAAAATTGTGCAACTTGAAGCATGCCATGATTATAGCAGAACACCTCTTCGGCGAGAACTGTAAACATCCAGTAGTCTTGTGAAGACATCTGGAAGATTAATTTGTTAGAGGAGAAAAGATAGATATAACTTGTCTTGTGGTAGTTCTGTTGATGAGTTTAGGCTTATAATAGCAAACCCCAAACTTCAAATATCTTACTTCCCAAAGAGCATTATGTTATAACACCATACATATCAATTCTTGATGTTTTCATTTTATTTAGGTAAATTACTATTATGTTATATAAATGGCTGGATAAACACACAGTTCCAAATTCACAGATACTGAATAACCACACTGTTTCTAACCTATTACACATACATGTACAATTGATATTGATTGCTTCTAATCGAACATTTCCAGACTTGATATTGCTTATTGAATGTGAAATTACATTTGTAGACATGACATGTCTTGTTCGAAGGAGGGGCGATTGTTACAGTGTAAAAATAGGTCATATTTATTTCACATTATTATATAGTTTCATATTATTTCACATTCATATATATGGATAAATTATGTTTGTATATGTTATAACTTTTATATATTATGTTAATACATAATATACATGTACTTCTATCGTTCACGTTTATTTTGGGTAATAGGATTAGTTAGCGTGGCATTTTCTTGTCGGAAACTAGATTCACAATACATTGTTTGACCGTAGAGTACAGACATCGTGGCAGCTAGTATATTACACATACTCTCTCCAAATTGCAATGACGTGACTATTGTCTTATTAGAGGAGCAGTTTACTGAGAAAATAAAACTACTGACAGCCGACTGTCGCTTCCACACAATCGAAGCCTTTAATCCCTCTTCACCATAAATGCATGTCAATTCGTAATTAGGGAAATACTGCTTATTGTTAGTTATCATTGTATATCTGCCATCCCCCAATGTCTGTACATTCATTGTGATTCCGTAATGTATATATTTTAATGTATGAATGAAACATCAGTTCGGAACACCAGCTCCTTGCCTTGTAGTACTATACCACGAGTTGGAATTACCGCTTGTTGGATCTGTTTGAGTTGGATTATCCGCTCACAGTTATTGTATATATGTCTATGTTATATGTGAATGCATTACTAAAGAAGTTAGAAACCAGAATCGTATTCGTCTTCATTCGAGATTAACAATAACCCTTGTCCCCAAGCGTTGACAATAAACACGTATGCATTATCTTTTCTTTCATCAAACTTATGCCAGTCAATGTGTCAAATAAATGCAATCAGCTTTTAATTTCAGGCATTTAAATAATTGAATCTGTGAATTAAAAGTCACTTCAAATTTCAGGCATTTTACACATTGCCTGATTTTAGATATAGACACGCATACCTGAAGCGGGATTTTAAGACGCCAAAAGCCCTTTCTATTGTATTGCGCGTCTTAAGATGGGCCCGTTGATACTTCTCCTCATTCCTCGAGTTGGTATCTGCCAAGGGGGTCAGCAACCACGGACGACAGGGGTACCTACATAACGAGAATCAATCAAATCATTATAATGGAGAAAATACATAGGCAGGTAAACCTTTTGTTTGGGTCTTGCATGTGCACAACTATTATGAACCCATATTATATGAACCCATTAGAGGTGAATATTGATCTGTCTATTTTAGTATTTTATTATGTTATGACCCTATTGTATTATAGAAATTATCTGCAAATGGTTCGTACTCCAAACAGAATTTTCAACTATTTTGGTCTTAGTGTTTACAAATAGTACAATATCTAAACTATCGATAGTTAATGGAATAATCGAATACGGTACTTCAAGTTACTGATGTATTGATGTATTGCTATCGGAGCACTCACTATCGCGATCCATCGATATTTCGATATATCGTTACACCCATATGATATACATATATATATATTATTGCTTTGTCATACCCCGAGTCGCCTAATATCCAGCCATCTGTAGTTCCCGATGCCAAATGTTGTCCAATCGCACTGTTCGTAAACATTGCTGAGTCATGGGAACACCCGGGCCACTTGGCCACAACATTCAGAAAGCTAAAGAGACATAAAAGTATGTATTATGTAAACGTTGCTACGGTATAAATTGTTTTACTGTACATGCACATTTCATGAGAGTGGACATTCTGCTTGACTTTAAGATAGTCCCATTATCCGACTGTCCTAGTAATACAAGGTTCACTATCACAGAATAGAATGACTAGTCACTATCACTGATTTAACAAAGTTAATCGAGTAGAATATACCTACGTACAGAAAGTTTATGTTCGTGTGTGTGTGTGTGTGTGTGTGTGTGTGTGTGTGTGTGTGTGTGTGTGTGTGTGTGTGTGTGTGTGTGTGTGTGTGTTTTGGGGGATGAACAAGTGTGAAAAAGAGTATTATTCATAAAGATGGCCACTACAGAAGCACATATATTTATCTAAATTCACGTTATTTAAAACTATACTACGGTTCTAATAGATCCTACTGTTCTCCCCTAGCGAAAGCAAACTAAATACGTTATTATTCGAGGTGAAGTTAACTGATCAATATTGGGATGGTGATCTTTCATATAAGTAACAAATATACCCTTAGCCATACTTGTCACTATTTAATACAGTACGACTCGAGCTTCAATCCGGTGGTATGAAAAGAAATACCGTAAATCATTTGATATAATTCTGCCTGTAAGATTCATTGATATTTTTAATACCGAAGGACGAACAAAATGCTGAAATAATATCGATAAATAAATAAAATCCTTCTATTCATATTATTTGGTCTGCTTCGTGATAGTAAACAACTGTGTATCTGCCACAATAATGTAATGTAACAATCTGTATAAGTACCTTTCTAAGTTTCGTCAGTAACTACATGTATTTTAGGCTACGTTCTCTTTTTAGAAGCAAGCACATCGGTATATTCAAAACTCTCAAGGCATTTTGTACTATTGTCATGAACTCTATGAAGCGAAACACTTCCTAGCAAATTCCTGTCCTCAATTACCATGTTGTATTCTGTTGTTGGTACCTCATATGCCGATGTTCTCAGCCTGAGTGAAATAAAGGTTCTGTTTTGTTCTAATGTAATATTTTATGGCGTTTCAATTAGTTATTTGAACATAGGATAAGGGAAATCACTCTAATTTTGGTACATGTAGCATGATCGCACGCCAGTTCACGATGGTGAGTTTTAGTCTACATTCAACATGTTTTTTTATCGATATTTACCGCAACTGGCTGTCGCATATAGCCTGAACGTTCAAGGCGTGGTATCCTTTTCTACATATATACGATGCCTCGTCGTCAATCGGTCTTTTTACTGGAATCAAGGTGCCATCTACTGCACCTAGCACCTTTGGGAAACCTCCTATGTTATAAAACTTTATCATTGTTAACCTTTTGTCATTTTCGGACTCTGGAAAGGTAATGTTATCAAACATATCATTGATTGCATCGACGCAGTTGTGGATGCACCTGCTCACGCTAGAAGAGTGCATTCCGTGAAGGTCGCCAACTTCACTGAATAGGCCACCCTTGGATAAATACCGAAGGGTGACCAGCACCTGCGACTCCGCAGACAGGGCATGGCAACGCAGTGTTGGTCTCCTGACTACGGGTCCAACTACATCAATAATTCGTTTCAAACTTTCACGCGGAAAGCGATAGCGGTTTATGAGTTCTTTCTCAGACAAACTGTCTAGCTGATTCGTTCTTATCTTGTATGTTCTCTCCACACGGACAGGCGCGTTAAATAATAACAAAGCTGCCATCTTTGTTTACGATTGTTGACGTCATTATTGTAGCGACTTACAAGTGGTCAGAGGCACTTGTAGGAATTTATTGTAACTTACGATAATTGTAGCGTACAATAGTTTTGAGCAACGGACTCGCTATTGTAGCGGGCCACTACAATAGGACTTACAATAATTGTAGGCTACAATCTGCTACAATAGTTCTGAGCAACGGGACCCAGATCACAAGAATAGAAGGGACGGTTATACAGACCATTTACACAAGGGAGACAACTGCTGTTTCAGGAGAAGGAGACGAGCGAGAAACTGCGAGTACAGCTGCGTACACTGGAGCTACAGTCTGACCATCATAGAAGGGACCTGGGGGAGGTGCAAGCTCGGCTAGCCACAGCGGCAACCAGCGAAAGCAAGACGGGGAAGTTGGCCATCGTCACTCGCATGTACGAGGAGAGGATCAGAGATATGGAACTGGATCTCAAGAGGAAGGTAGGAAACCTTAGACATCAGTTATATAGGTTGAGTTTGATCACCCCTAGTCTGGTAGGGTCTGGTAGAGACCGACATATGAACTGCTCATGTCTAGTTAGCACAGTGAGAGAACACTCTGGTAGATGTCCAGTCGTCTGCATGCCTGCTACACACACACACGTGCATGTCGCCATCTTGGAACCAGACTAACCCTAGCCCAGTGGTGGGTTGAACCATGGTAAATTTGTGATGTCACTATTGCCGAACTATGGTTCAAACATGGCTAGTTCGACGACGGTCTAGTCGTACCAGGGTAACTAGGGTAATAACTATGCCATGTATAGTTAGATATCTGGCCAGCCGTCGGTGCAGCGCTCTTCAGCATGTAGGACCTTAAGTGCTTAGATCCATACTGTGCCAGTCCACCCAGCTGTCAATGGGTACCTGGTAGGATGCAGTAGAAATGTGAACGCTAACCTTCTAGCATCTGAAATGGAAACTTGGGTTGTATACTCGCTAACTATGTTTCAGTTGCCGATTATGTTTCAGTTGCTAACTATGTTTCAGTCACTGACTATGTTTCAGTTGCTGACTATATTTCAGTGGCTGGCTGTTTCAATCGCTGGCTATATTTAAGTGGCTGACTATGTTTCATTCGCTAATTATGTTTCAGAACACGCTCAAGTCGGACACGAAGCAGCTCCTGCGAGACGCGGCGGAGAGGGAACAGGAGTTGATCCGTGAATCTGCCGACCTCCGTGACAAGGTCAGTATCTAGCCATGCACGACACCACGTAGGATTGTCTTACACTCGGCATGAGCACTCGGAACAACCGGCGTGGCTAGTAGTGAACCACATCACAGCCGATTATTTTCTCTCTAGGAAGCAAATTAATGACTGACATTCCCGTTATTATTCACAAGTGTGGGAAAATTTGTGAAAAAAACACACACAAAATTAGAAAAGAAAATTAGCAAGTGTGCCTGCACTTTTTCCCACTTTATGAAAACTATTATCCTCAACAAAGTAAATTAACCTTCTCCATGCTGGAGGCAACCAGAGATGCCCCAAAGAACAGTACTTGTGCCTAATCCAGCAGGGCGAGGGTTAAGGGGCTTTCTATTAAACATAGAGGAATCGAGTGCCATACTTCTTCAGATATGTCTCCAGGGGCCGGTCCAGACTTTCAGATTAAGGGCGGCTCAAAGTGTATTTTAGAGGGGGCTCATAATTTCACCATAATACAAAATATATGTTTATTGAACAAACATTTCCAATTCTAGGGGGGGCGCAAGCCGGGTGAGCCCCCTCTTGGGTCCGCTCCTGGTGTCTGCAAGTTTTTGAAGAGTACCTGGGGCCTGTAGACGTTTTTCTTTGTTAAAATCATATTTCATCTAAATATTTGTATCCAGAAAGGCTCATGGCCCTTAATTAATTAATTTTGTTTACATGTATTTTTCTTTATCTTCCAGGTTTCGGTACTAGAGAGGTTCCCGACAGAAAGTAGGGCTCACACTAGCGACACGAGTCTGATGAGGGAATACCAGCAGGCCAGGTGAGACGCGGCCAGCTACTGGTAGTGTTATATACACTGCTCCCTCGATATAACGCGGAAGTTGGGGGTCCATGACATGTCACCCGCGTTATCATACCCGCGTTATATCTGGAGAAGATTTTTTTTTTAATCTTCTCTTTTTTTTTAATGGGGTCCACGTTGGACCCCGCATTGTATCCGAATCCGCAGTGCATCAAAGGCCGTTATATCGAGGGAGCACTGTAGTACCATAGTTGTGCTTATAGGCCAGCAGGCCAGGTGAGATGCCGCCAGCTACTGGTAGTGTTATATAGTATCGTAGTTGTGCTTACAGGCCCCACAGTAAAAACTGAGGTATGATAATTTAAACTAGATATGTATTGTGTATAATTGCAGGGGAAATACACTTGAATGGCTTTTATCTTAGAGTTTCCACTACCACAATAGTAGCATGGTGTTTATAATACCTGTGATAGTCACTGCCAATCGCCAGCATGTTGGCTGGAGTGAACCGTTGTAGCCCAGCGATGTTCATGTAACTCTTCTGTGTTCAGAGTAAAGATAGAGCGTCTGTTCATGTAACTATTCTGTGTTCAGATTGAAGATAGAACGTCTGTTCATGTAACTATTCTGTGTTCAGAGTGAAGATAGAACGTCTGTTCATGTAACTCTTCTGTGTTCAGAGTGAAGATAGAACGTCTGTTCATGTAACTATTCTGTGTTCAGAGTGAAGATAGATCGTCTGGAGGAGCAGAAGAAGGAGTTGCTCGCGGAACTCAGGAGGAATCGCCAGTCAGCCACCGCCGACCCGGTACGTAGCACGCCAACTTAGTCCAGCTCCACTTTCCAAATTTTATCACAAAGAGTCATATTGTCCGGGCCTATAGTTTGGCATGAAATGCATTGACGCCCATATTTCATAGATTATCTCTGTAAATACTTCATGGAATGAAAAACAAAACAAAAACTTCATTTTCTTATTTCATTTGCCCTAACCAAACTTAAATAAGAACAAATATTGCACCAGTAATAAAAAAATCTATTTATATAACGATCACCAAATATTTTGACTAAGTATTATTTTATGCAGAGGGATGACATTCGAAAGAAGGAACGAGTAAAAAGGCTGGATTTGCACGTGCTGATGCTCTTCTTCACATACCTGCACGTGCAAATTCAGCCTATTTGCCTGTTCCTTCTTTCGGTTAGGGCAAATGAAATAAGAATATTAAGGTTTTTTTTGTTTTTCATTCCTGAAGTATTTTTCGAGATAATATACGAAATAGGAGTGTCAATGCATTTCATGCCAAACTATAACATGCTTTTACTATAACTTGATTTGGGTTTACTTTTCTTAACTCGTAGGATAACATTGATATCAAAAGGTGGTGATTCTGTATTATGTATCATGTTGGTCAATGTCCTCATTTAGAATACTGAAGCAAATCCCATGATTACTTTCACAGGTTGCCATGAAAGTAAATTATTTAAAATTAACATCACTGACAACAAATAAATTATAATTTTAGGTATTCACGAGTATTCATGAATTCTTTCCTTGCGATCAATTTATCGACATAAGAGTTGTAACAACCAATACACTGATGTTCCCGCATTGGTGGCCCAGATTTCTCAAAACAAACTTGAGTTTGAGATTTTGCTCCTGAAATTTCTGCCATTGACTCAGTGCTGTAACCCGAGTAAAATCTTAAACACAGCTGAAATTTTCCTCAAGTTACGGCACCGAGTCAATGGGAGAAATCTCAGCTAAGCAAAATCTCAAACTCAAGTTGGTTTCGAGAATTTGGGGGCCGATTTTTAGGTAGCTGGACTCATCGTCGCAGGTTCTGTGTTTTTCTGTAGCGTTAATTCTGTCCTTGTTGTAGCTGGACGACGACATCCTGACGAAGGCCGGCAACTACGACCGCATACTGCGTGAGAACGTAGAAGTCTCAATGGACATGAAAGCTGTGCGTCTCGACCGAGACAAACTACATATGGAGGTGGACAGGGTAGGTGGCGCCACTGCTTCACTCCCCGGGCCTGCTTTTCACGGAAGGGTCGTAATGTAGTCCGGGCCTAAATCGGGGTATACGTCTTGCTTTACTGTAGCAGGAAGTGATGTAAACCTTGATTTGTATCAGGCATACCAGTTTGCCTCGTGAAACACAGCCGTTAGCCCAAGTAATGTCGTGTACAGAGGTTTAAGGTTAATTATCCAAACAACGGAAACTTTGACTTACTACCGTTATTTCCCGTGCATACTACGCACTTTTCTTACCTCAAAACTGACCTCTGACGCGGGGGTGCGTGGTATTTACGAGTTGAAATTTATTTTACAAATTAAATAAAAATTCACCAATTTGCGATTTTAAAAATTAAATAAAAATTCACCAATTTGCGATTTTGCAATTTGTCAGACTGAAAAAAACGTGTGCGTACAATGCATGAGAAGTACGTGTTTTCCAGATTTTTTCCCATTGAGAAAGGGGTGCGTATTATTGACGAGGGCGTAGTATGCACGGGTAAATACGGTATTAAAATGTATACTAATGTTTATGTTAAGCCCAACGCACACAGCAAAGAACATTGTTTCGCTGAACAGGAAATATGTTCTTGTTTCAATAAATATAAACAGTCCATGCATACGACAAACTAAATCACCGAAAACACGTCTTTGTTAGCTAAACATGTTTTGTACCGCTTGCCTTGTGTGTTGGGTTTTAGTTTATTATATTTTTATATTATTTAAGATATCTGTGATTCTTCGATTACCATTCCTAGCATTAACCAGGTTCATGCTAGATGCTAGAAAATTCCCTATTCTACAACACTGCAATTACTCTGGCAGGTAGAGGGTTAAATGGAATGGTCTCTCAACAAATTTATTGTTTTCCAATTTCAGTTGAAGAAAGAGATGCAGAACTTCGGTCCGGATTTCTTCGACGAGATCGAAGATCTGAAGTATAATTATAAACAATCCGTCCAGAAAAATGTGCTGTATGAAGAAAAGTTACAACAAATATCTACACAATTCGGAATCTCTGTGAAACTGCCTAGTGTCTAGAAGCGAGGCGACCACTAGGAATGACCTCATCCCCTGCGTACAAAATCTACATCCATATGGAGACAGTAGTTCAACTAGTAAAACGTTGATCTTTTGATGGGAGCCCTACAATCATCGGGCTCCATCTTCCCATCAAAAGACCGACGTTTTACTAGTTGAATTAATAGAAACAGCTGCCTTGGAAACTATAAATTACCTCATCTAGTAAATACGAAGTGTCGTCTCTGTGACAACGGACGCCATGCAAGGCAGTACATCGCTCATACATACACATCGTGCCTTGACGTCTGTGTACACGACAACACTACACATTAGACCAGAACTCAGTAACTCTTAATTCCTTTCCAATCTGGATATATTATTAGTCAGTTTAGATCTGGGAGATGAATACACCAGTATAGTGTACAGACATGCAACCACACAACACACGTGCAACCACACAACACACGTGCAACCACACAACAACACACGTGCAACCACACAACACATGTGCAACCACACAACACACGTGCAACCACACAACACAGGTATACACGCACCCACTTCAAATCCTGCCCCGGGGGCCCCCCATCAATATTCACAAAAATTACCTTTCTGATGCGGTATTGATAGGATGCACTCACTGTAGAGTGGCAATGCAGTTATCATCCTTGGTCTTGTCAGTACCAGCTGGTGCTCGCAGGTTTACTACAACATTAAGTGCTACAGATGTTGCAGGTTTCATCCTGCCATAAACTGACAAGTCGTGATACTAGTGAAAGAATCTAGAAAGCTACTCTAAACCCCCAATTAAAAAAAAGCACACAATCGCACACACATATACACTACACAGCATGTACAGTGTACAGGCATGCACACACACACACACATACACACTACACAGCACACACATACACACTACACAGCATGTACAGTGTACAGGCATGCACACACACACATACACACTACACAGCACACACATACACACTACACAGCACATACAGTGTACAGACATGCGCGCACACATAGATGTATTCATGTTACTGTACCAATCCAAGTTTGTCCATCAGTCAGTCTGTGATAATAATGTATTCGTCCATATTGTATTGTGTACTGTATCATCATGTATCTATTTATTGATCATCCTTTATAATAAAAGATTATACTTGTACATCCCAGTTTCTTATACTTTTAAAATCCTTATACTTTGAACATTCCTCATTCATGTAAACCCTGCCATACACTACTGGCACAACACATTCATGCCATATCTGTTATTAACTTGACCACACTGTGTGCTGTTTAGCAGTAGCTCAGAAACACAGCATAAACTTCATCAAGGCATTATATGTTACAATGCTTACAATTACAGGTAGCTGACCTATTATAGTTTGGCATGAAATGGCATGACCCCCCCTATTTCATAGAATATTTAAATAAATACTTCATGGAATGAAAAACAAAACAAAATTAATTTTCTTATTTCATTTGCCCTATTAAACTAAAATAAAAAATATTGCACCGGTAATAAAAGATCGGTTTATATAACGATCACCAAATATTTTTAGTATTATTTTATGCAGAGGGGCGACATTCGAAAGAATGAACAGGCATGTGAACACGAGCATCAGACTCAGCAGGTGCAAGAGCCTTTTTGCCCGTTTCTTCTTTCGAACGGCACCCCTGGTGCAATGTTTTTTCATTTATTTTATTTTGGTTAGCGCAAGTTTTTTTTGTTTTTTATTCCACAGTATTTACCGAGATAATCTAAAAAATAGAGGTGTCAATGTATTTCATGCCAAACTATAGACACTGCAGTCTCCACTGAACTACAAGAGGGAAGGACTTCTTGCTCTGCAGAGTGATGACAATGTCCTCAAGATTAGATAGATGAGTTTTATTACACACATACAAAATGAGAATAATTTACACAAGCACTGAGGTGGAATAGCTTTTTCAATTGATCCCCAAATATCAATCTGTTGATCTCTAAACAGGATCAGTTGATCTCAACATATCGGTCGATCTCAAACTTCATCAGTTAATCCGAACATCAGTCGATCTCCAACTGTATCAAAATGTCTGTTGTTCGAAATGTCGTTCGATTCTCGACATGGCTCAGTGTATGCACAATAAACGAGGTGTGAGGATGCAAATTTTGTACAGAATTTGATTGGTCCAATATTAATGACACCTGTCGTCGGGTTCGCGTCTCCTTGGCGCGGCCTTGATGATGTTGTCCACCCTCAGAATCATTTCCGCAGCCTCTGCGGCGCTTAGCAACACCTGCCTCTTGACCTGGAACGACTCGGTGATTCCGCACTTCTCCATGTCGTCCACGACGCCTATGTCCATGTCTGAAACAACATCAGTGTTACAGTCACGCCACTCACATTGTGGATGGGGATTTGTGAACAAACTTTTAAGTCTAGGTGAACAAAACTTTGAGTCTTAGTATTTTTATTATTGTCCGAACAGTTTCATAAGCTTAGGGCCAGGTCTGCTACAAAAGCCAAAGCGTGCTAGCTCCGATTGATAATTATGACCACCGTGCAGAGACCCGGTATCTCATCATAATCGGAAAGACTCCACCCCAGCCGAACTTTAATTGCAAAAATTGTTGGAATCAAAATATCGTAAATATCCAAGATTTCTTTTTTTTTAGAGTTTGGGGATATAGAGCTCGCTTCCAAAATGCTTTCACTTACAGTTTGTCAGTTTAGGAGATAGCACTTGCTGAATTTGCAGTAAAACTTCGAGCAATGACTGGTACTGTGAGTTAATACAGAGTTTAACGTCGCTGCGGGAATCTTTCACCCATTTGCGTTGAAGGTACTGACAGACCAAGGATGATATCTGCATTGATTATTATTTTACGTCACAGCGCAAATCTTTCACCAATACGCCAACGCACCACTCTACATACTGTTATCAATATTGCGTCAAAATGGTAACTTTCAAGGATATTGATACCCGAAATAATCGGGATAAGAGCTTTAACATGGCCGTGCACTTACTGAGTCCGTATGTGTGTTTGCCTTCTGTGTGGGCAGCTCGCAGCTCCGCGATGAGACCTGCACTATCGTACCCAGCGTTGTCCGCTATGATTGTAGGCAACTGCAACACGATTGGGAAGGTTATACAATCATGTACAGCTGTAGAAATAACTGTACATTTCGAGAGGGCACTCTGTTCTGGAAACTAGGGTGCCTTTTTAAACATCTAAGGCTACTTAACTGTTGTTATCTTATAAAAAGTTTTCTGTATAAATTAAAAAAACATGTCAGATATCAACTTTCACGAACATTGATGGGACAAGATTTGAGCCCAGAGCATGTGACTACGTATACACAACATGTTTTCTCGTACCATTCTGAGAGATTTGCTGAAGGCCTCCATAGCCACGGCCTCTTTCCCCGGAGTTTTGGCCGCCAGCTTGGACACAGCGTCGGCCATCAACATCTCCGAACTTCCTGCAGCACAGAAATATAAAAATACAATCTCAACGTAAAAGTAAACCAAAAAAAATCTTTACTGTTGTTTGTCAGTAGGAGTGTGTGAGTGAATATGGAGTTTGACATCGCTGCCAGAATCTTTCACCCATT
This sequence comes from Lepetodrilus elevatus, assembly GCA_034780755.1. Classification (NCBI taxonomy): domain Eukaryota; kingdom Metazoa; phylum Mollusca; class Gastropoda; order Lepetellida; family Lepetodrilidae; genus Lepetodrilus; species Lepetodrilus elevatus. The sequence continues at coordinate 14,890 of JAVCKZ010058133.1, forward strand.
TGCGGTGATTGTCATGAAGCGGTGGGTCATGATGTATTCAAGGGCAGACAACTCACCTCCTCCAAACACCGTCCTGGTCTCCTTGACAGTCTGAGACAGAACGCACAGCGCGTCGTGGAGGGAGCGCTCAGCCTCGTCCAGGATCTGCTGTGTCGCTCCACGGATCACGATTGTACACGCCTCTCCCAGCTTCACACCTGCAACACAGCGGTACTCGTCAGTTTGGAAAAATCATGTCGGGGAAAATTTCCCCGAATCAAGGTTCAGCAAGATGTGTTTAAAAAAACAAAACAAGCAGAAATCTTTCACCCATTTCCGACAATTAATAAAACAAAGGGTCAGATAGCATTTTGTACCTGTGCAAAATCAACATGGTTGTTGGGAGAAGAGGGTTTACCCACATATTTAGCATACATGAAAAAAATTAAGTATTTTTAAGAAGGGCAAGTGAATTATTCTTTTACGTCATGGCGGGAATCTTTCACCCATGCGTGACGAATGAGTGAGTGAATATCCAGACATTTCACTTCCCATGAATAATGTTGAGTATGAAATCGTACTCAGAAAAGTTTCGTAATCGCGGGCCCAGACTAGGACATTGTGTAAATGTTCACCTGACAACTTCAGTAGTTTGTCCTCGCCAATCATGATCTCTTCAATGACCTCACATCGCCCCAGTTTTTCTGGATTCACCATGTCGAAAGTGGAAAAGATCTCTCCTCCTGAAAGACAGTTATGGTTTTACACAAGACGTACAGAAACCTGTATCAAGCATATTCGAAATTGTGAACGAAAATTTGAAGAGAAAACCCATGGAATGTTATTTTTTCCTTGCAATTTCCTGCTGCTGTATCGGACATGTTGGAATGAAGTGGTTATAATTTTGCCAACATGACAAACTGACCAGTAACAAGAGCTAGTCGTTCCACTCCCTCGAAATCTGCGTGTTCTATAGCCATCACTCCCGCATCTGCAAACAACTGCTCTGGGTAGTTGTAGATTAGTTGTCTGGAAAATAGTATAAAACCAATATTACTAGACATACCGTAATTACTCTAATTATTCGTACGCTCTAAAATAATTAGATTTGCGGCTGTTGGAAATTTTAGAATTTACGAAAATTGGAAATCATCGGTTTTCGAATATTTAGGGACAAAACATGTAAAGTACTAAATA
>JAVCKZ010058144.1:0-16065 GCA_034780755.1 Lepetodrilus elevatus
TGTGCTGGCTCACTCCATTCTAAAGAACAGAACATGTACTGGACATGTGACAGAACATTAGAAAGGAGCACTACCATGGTTTATCTGTATTTAAGCCTTGGACCTAATATTGAATTAAGAATGCTTCTTTTTCAAAAATGTCATCTACTGTAAGCAAGCCAGGGGCCTAAATATGGGAACAAACTATTTAGGTGGAGAATAGCCATCAGGATATCGTTTCTCGAAGCTCTCTTAGCCGCTAAGGGACCATAGCACTCTCTTTGCCGATAGCTAATACATTACTAAGAGCGTGCTATGGTTCCTTAGCGGCTAAGAGAGTTTCGAGAAACGATACCCAGACTGGTATGTACTTTCACAATGTCATATATGGAAAATGTTGTACAGCTTAAAGAATAATCATTCATATTGAAAAACTCCAACTTTAGGAGGATATGATATGTCATTGCATCTGTTTTTCCTACTACTGGTCTCGATCAGCAGAGTTATCCTTTCACTGTCTTTACACTGTTGGACTCACAATCCAGGAACTCGTGTTCGAATCCCAGGATCAGCATGGTACTGTTACAATGGCGCCCAACATGGGCAGGAGGAAACATGTAATACCTGTACTGCTTAGCATTGCAGTAAACCTGCTATTAGCAGCTGGTACTGACAATCCAAGAATACCACCTGCACTCCGACAGTACAGACAACATACGACTCACAGTATCAAATGAGGCACATACCGTAATTACCCTACAAATTTGAACAGGATGAAATAATTAAATTTGTAGATGTTCGAATTATTAGCCAAAAGAAATACGAAATTGAAAATGATCAGGTGCCCGTTGCACGACGCTCTTGTAGCGCTACAATAGTTGTAACTGGGCTCCCGCCACAATAGAAAGCATTGATGTTACAATAGCCTACAAGAGTGTTGTGCAACTGGAACCAGTGTTCAAATAACTAGGGGCAAGCAAATTAAAGTACAAATATGGTTGTAAATGCAATGGTAAATAAATGAAGCATTTTTTTGTAATGTAATATTTATACACAAAAAAAGTCGTTGAAAACGATTACTGTTCAAACAATTAGAAAATTATGTTTTGGAACAAAATTGGTTGTGTTCATATCTTTAGGTTCGGAAAAAAAACATTATTTCGGGAAATTAAGGTAGGTGCTCGAACTATCATAGGGTTCAAATTATTAGCATAATTACGGTAGTTCTGACCATTAACACACGGCGGAGCACAGTAGGCTGTCCCTACCTGGATGTTCGAGTTCTCCATACAGCAGGTGTATTTTGTGACGGCCTGCTTCTTGGGGGGTGTAGCTGACGGAGTACTCGTTGGTCCGGTGCTCCTGGACATCCAACTGGACATTCCGGCCACTGGGACTGACCACTCGGACCGTCTGCTCTGCTTTACCGGCTTGACTGCAGTCAACTGGAGAGCCAGAAATGTTGGCGATTTGAAATCTTGTTTAACTGACCAGTTAGATTTTTCAATAATCGAAACAATATTCGCTCATTATATACAGACACAAGTCTACATTTTATTTACACACACAAAAATACTAGATTCACATAAAACAAATTTGAAAGTTTGTGTTTGAAATGTGGAATATTTTCTCTGCGTACTGACCATTGAATCCTGCCATGTCGCCGACATTTCCGTTGTAGAAGTTGTCTACCCTGATCTTGGTGATGTCAAAGACGTTGATGAAGAACGGGCTGCCTTCAATCTGCTGGCCAGCAAACAACACGTCCACAGAGTGGCGGCCTGAAACACGACACGTAGGACTGCAGTGAGACAACTCGTAACATTAATAATATCATCAGTAGTGTTAAGGGAAACATCATCAACTTGTAACATTAATAATAACATCATCAGTAGTGGTAAGGGAAACATCATCAACTTGTAACATTAATAATGTCATCATTAGTAGTGGTGAGGGAAACATCATCAACTTGTAACATTAATAATGTCATCATCAGTAGTGGTAAGGGAAACATCATCAACTTGTAACATTAATAATGTCATCATCAGTAGTGATGAGGGAAATATCAGTTTGAGTACCAAATGGCAAATTGTTGCTCTTTTGAAAGTGTTTATCTCCTAAACTGTAATGCAACGAAAGTAATTTATTGTGGCCTTGATGCACCTATGCATAATCAATTTCAAATATTTTAACATTGTTGAGATCGTAAATGCTTTTGGGATTGGATATTGTATGCAATTAAATATGATACATGTATATAATAATAGTGGTATTCAGTTAATAAAATACAAGTAAATCCAGCCCCAAGATGACAAAACTTTTGAGCACGATTTCATGCTGAAGCCCATATTTAAAATGGAGACTTGTGAACAAAATATTGAGAAGCATGAAATTGTACTCAAAATCTCGGAGCCCCGACTGTAAAATATTTCTCACCTGCCATCCCCGGTGTCCATTCCACCCGGTAGTCTCCGTCAGGTTGTTGAACGAGGTTGGCTGGAACCTTGTCACCATTGGGAGCTACAGAGAGACACGATACACTACACATTACAGAACACGTCATGTCGACGTCATGACACGACACAAAGGCACAACATGATGAGGTGCAGGTATGATTTGTGCTGAAGACTCAATGTGACGTAGGTTCTTAATCTAAAAGCACAGAAAGGACGCCAAGAAACAGATCCAAGATTAATCTAGTATGCATCCTGAAGTTATAGCCAGTGCATGGATATTTCACAGTATTAATGTGACATTAAAAACAAAAGAAAGATTTTTTTTATTTAAAAAATAATAATTTGAAAAAAAATCATAAATAAAATAAAGTGACTTATTAATTGTCATTAGTGGTCGAAGAGCATGAAATTAAACAAGTAGGACATCATGGTCCTGTGTATAGCAAAGGAATAGAGTTGAGAAAGCAGAGTTGAAGCGTTTGGGCTATACGATGGCAAGGATAATCAGAAGCAATGATACGGACACATCAGAGATATTATATATCAGAGAGGAGAGAGTCTGAAGCCTTGACCTTTGACTCGACCTTGACTCGGGAGGTCAAGATTCAACACAATTCATCTAAACTAGTTCTCAGGTATTGCCAAGCCCCAATGCAGTTTATACACAGAGTAAACCAAGTTCGAATAGAGCAAAAATTCCAATACATTGTAGTCTAAAGTCTGTACGACAGAGAAGATTCTCTATGAACTACGAGATGTGGGTGAAGGTCACCCAGTTCAATGGATTCTCCTGCAGCATCAGGAGTCCATGACGTCACAGCAGCCAGTAACATTCCCGCTATATATTCACACACACACGCACATGCACATACACACAAACATACCCAAATGTATAATATAGCCGGAATGCAAAGGAAGTCATGCTTTATCACATATACCTTAACTAAAGGAAAAACTAACTGACGTAGATAACTACATCACTACATAAATATCATTTCCTATTCCTCGTCCCATGCAATTTCGCACTTCAAAGCAGACGAAACAACGCCAGACTCAGATTGTAGCCAGCGGAAGGCACGCGAGCCGTTGCCATGCAACAAGTGACTGTTTCCATGGCAACCTTTGATGCGGACGTTGAGGTTGTCTCTGTCCACTTGGCGGCCGTCCATGTGAAGGATGAAGTGGTTGCCGTCGCGGACGTTGAGGGCCTCCATGCCGCGGAAGCTGATGGTGATGAAAGTTGGGACATCTTCCTCCACGTTGATGGTCAGAGGGCAGCCTGGAGAGACATGGTACCATGTGGATATGATACATGTGGATACAATGCATGTGGATACAATGCATGTGGATACAATGCATGTGGATATGGGGATGTTGTCATGGAGATACAATACATGTGGATATGATGATACAATGTGGATGTGGAGATTTAGTTACTGATATGATCCATGTGGATAGGATACATGTGGATACAATGCATGTGGAAAACAATGCATGTGGATACAATGCATGTGGATATGGGGATGTTGTCATGGAGATACAATACAATGTGGATGTGGAGATTTAGTTACTGATACGATCCATGTGGATAGGATACATGTGGATATACATTTGAAGATGGGGACAGTCTTGGAGAGATATGACGCATGTGGATATGATATGATGTGGATGTGGATATGATATGATGTGGATGTGGGGACTTAGTTACAGAGAGATATGATATATGTGGATATGGTGTGGATGTGGAAATGATACATGTGGATGTGGTGACTTATTTACGGAGAGATATGATGTGGATACAACACATGTGGATATGGTGTGGATGTGGGGACCGAGTTATGGAGATATGCTACATGTGAATATGGGGATGTAGTCATGGAGAGATACCGCGTCAAAACTTAGTTACCGTAATGTAAAGACATACATTCAGAAGGATTTCACTCACCTGGGATCTGCTCGTCATTAAACTTGACGTTGACGTCATAGTGGCCGGTGTCGGCAGACTTAAAGGTGTACCTGTACCGCCCTTCTCCAGTTGTCTCCCTGTACGTGTGTACGATGTGTCCGTGGTGCACCACCACCGCATCTAGGTCGCCCAGGCCCGCAGCCGACGCATCAACTGCAGAAGAAATTATGACGTCAGAAAATTTAAGATTTAGGGCATCTACAGAAATTAATTTTGAATTTGTTTTGAACATGTACAAATCAATGAAACACAAACCAAATTGGTCACAAATTTCTTGATGATGTCCGTTATACTATTGATAGTATCCATTATTTAGGTACAGATTAATTTGAAGACATTTGACAAAAAAATCTTTTATTGTGAACACATACAAATCAATGAATAGTATCTATTTAGACATGTTGTCATCATTTCTATTTTTCTGTTTAAATCGGGGTTTAGGGCCGCTTTCAAGATTCTTTCACTTATCCCTTGTACCTTACCTGTAAATGCTATTTCCCGTTCCTTCTTGGCAGTTTTATCCACATTGGTGATCCTGACGAGGCCGGGATTGAACGCCTGGCTGATGAACGGACTCTCCTGGACTCGGGCACCGGCAAAGAACACGTCAATGTTGTGCGGACCCACTTCAAGGGGAGTGTACTCTGCACGACACACGTGACCCTTCATGCTCAGTCGACACGGGATCTCATGACCAGATGGACCTGTGAAAGTTTTAAAACTGGTTGTCAACGATTTGACTGAATGTGAAATTGAAAGTAAAAATGGCATTTCGTTTAAATCATAAAAACTTGTCGTATTTAAAAAAACTAAAACTCAAATTATCTCCCTTGATTCTGCTTTGCTCATCTACTAGATTATTGGCAATAATATTTAAAATATGTTTCACAAACAAAATATAGTCTTAGTGTAGCATGGTACATATTGTTCTAAATAACTGCATATTAATTACATTCATTTTGTTTTTATTTTCTACAGATACATATGTTTCACAAACAAAATATAGTCTTAGTGTAGCATGGTACATATTGTCCTAAATAACTGCATATTAATTACATTCATTTTGTTTTTATTTTCTACAGATACATTTTCCAATAATCCTGTGGTTAGTGACATCTTACATACAATTTACGCCAATCATGTTCTCTGAGAAAAAAATAAACTTGCCTGTAATATGCACTTCCAGATCACTCTCGTCCATGCCGTGAAGGTCAAGGTTGAACCAGGTTTCCTTGTACACTTGCGCCATGTTTAGCCCCTCGCCACTCAGCGTCACACTGTTACTGTCAATGACGTCCATGTGAAATGGTGAGCCTATAGCGAAGAAACAACAATGGTTAAGTCGACTTCATAAGAACAAGAAAATTAAAAAATTAAAAAATAATTTTAAAATATTAAATGAATAAATCTTTATTTTTGTCTTGGAGGCAATTATTTTTCTATTTTATTTGTACAATTGTCCATGCTTTTGGAAAAAGATTCTCCATACTGTCACTGAAACTTAAACTGTAAATAGAATCTACTTCCTGCTAGCCTAAAAATATGGATATTTCAAAAGTTCCCGCAATTCCGAGAATGACCTCCATTTATTCCGCCTTACTTACCAGGCAGAGGAACCTGGTTGAAGAGAATGGTGGTCATGTGAGTGGCGAGATCATGCGGGGTGTAGCTCAGCTCGTATCGGTTGCGTCCGATCTCGCGGATGTGACCGCCAACGTCGGTACCTCGACATTTGACCTCAGCTTCTAGTACACCGTTTCCAGCTTCCGAGCTGTCAACTAAAAATCAAAGCAAACAGTTATTAAACTTGTACTTCTCAAACTCGTATACTGAACACCCAGTACAAATTTTTCAATAAAATATTTAAGAGGTCACGTGAACGCTACTCACTCTGGAAGTGTACGGGTCGACCTAGGTACGCCCGACCCGGGTTGTTGACCTTGACCTTACTGGGGTCATATACGTCGCAGGTGAACGGCGATCCCTTTATTTCCACGCCGCAGTATTCCACATTGACTTTGTACACACCTGATCAAAATAATATCAACATGGTAACAAAACATACTTACATGGTCACAATGAATGGACATTTATACCAAACCTTTTTAACCCTCTCTATGCTGAAGGCAACCAGAGATGCCCTAAATAGCTGTACCTTTGCTCGGAGAGGGTTAAATGCATTACGATGACTGAAGAAATTAAATGAGTGAGTGAATTTTTGTTTTATGTCACAGTGTAATTCTTTCACCCATATGCGATGACAGAAATTAATTACTTTTACATTTAAATTTTGAATTGGTAGCAAGTATAACATGAAAATCAGTTGATTAGTTCTTCAATAATTGATTTACTAATGAATTTTGCTTATCCCTACAATGTTGACATCTACAACATAAACCCGAAAACCTACCAATCTCGCGTGGTGTGTAGTCCACTCTGTAAGCAGACTGGGAATTGCCGGAGATTCTGGCCGGAATCTCGTGTCCACTTGGAGCTAGAAGAAGTGAAAATAAAATTCAACACACCCACAAATACAATGTACTACCGGTATTCAAAATGTACATATACTTAGTTTTTACAGATGGTTACAGCACTCTCTTAAGTAGATAAACTCTGACAGAACGGACAAGTGTCGTAGATTCGAGCCACTCACAGTAGACGCTGACATTGAGGTCTCCCTCTCCTTCACCCTCGCCCTCGGGGTCCACCTTGAAGCTGGTGATGACGTTAGCGGGGGCCAGTCTCACCCCCTCCCCGGTCACGTGGATCCGCTCACTGTCCATCACCGTACAGAGGAAGGGGCTGCCTGGAAACAAGTACAGGTCAGAATGCAAATTAAATATCGTCAAAAATTAAATATCGTCAAAAATTAAATATTGTCCCCAAAAAAATCATAAAGAATATTTTACATAAATTGATACACAGTCACATGGGTATTGTTTCTTAAAGCTCTCAATCTACTACAAGACCCCCAAAAAACATCTCCAATACATTTGGATCGTGCACTTAGGAGAGCGCTATGGTCTCATAGTGGATACGAGAGCTTCGAGAAACAATACCCTGTACCGATTAAGTACCAAATACAAGTATTAAAGAATAAATATCATAAACATTATTGTTAACATTGTGTTTGAATAATAATAAAAGAGTATTTTCAAAAAAAATTCAAAGTAGGTATTTTTTCATTTTAATTTAATTGTTCGAACTATTAGAAGGTGCTAATTATTAGTGTAATTACTGTAAACAAAATTATTATATTATTACCTGGCACTGGTTCTCCGTTGAAGCGTACGTTGACCTGGTGTCTGCACGCCCTCTGAGGCGTAAAGCTGACTCGGAAGTTGGTGTCGGAGTCTTGGCGGACATAGTTGGGGACGCTCTCGCCGTTAGCCAGCACCTGAATCTCCAGGTTCCCGTCACCGGCCTCACTGGCGTCCACTGTCAGCAGAGACAAGGAAAGATAACTCTCGTGAAAACATGGACAGTACGAGGCATGGTGCTCGAATACCAGTCATCCGCAGTAGATGAAACAAAACGGTAAGATATCCAAATTTTACAGACTGCGGAATATTCCTAGTGTATTATATAGCTGTAACGCTCTCCATGCTGGAGGCAACTGGAGATGCCCTAAAGAGCAGTGCCTGTGCCTAATCCAGCAGGGATAGGGTTAAGACATAGTCACTCATTCTGACAGTGCTTACATGAAAATGAATTTGGTCGTCCAAGGAATCCCTGGTGTAGCTTGGACACTTTGACCAGTGAGGCATCGAAGGCTTTGACCGTGAACGGACTTCCTTTGATGGGCGTGTCAGCGTACTCAATGACGGCCTTGTAGTCACCTGGAACATGTATATATAATAGTTAGTCCCTTGGAACATGTATATCTAAAATAAGTCCTCTTGGAACAAATGTATATCTAATAGCAACCACTTGGAATATGCATATTAATTAGAACACCCTCATGTCATCTCCAAGATATGCTCGCCATATGAAACACCCAGAACATGTAGATCTATATCTGCCATTTTTTATGTTTATTTTTGTGTGTTTAATTTTAGATTGGGCTTTGATAATATTTTTAAGATTGCATTCGTTCACCTGTAGTTTACAGCAGGAGGAAACCTAGAAATCCAATACCTCTGTACATATTATTGATTGTACATTACCTATCATAGTCGGTGTCCATTCAACCTGATAGTTTTGGTCTCCCATCTTGTCTCTGATCCGAGTCGGAACCTCGCGACCATCGGGAGCTAGATGTATGAAAAATCTTTACTATAATATGTATTGAAATACATTTTTAATTTGTATCTTTATTTATTTTCTTTATATTATTTGCATGCAATGTGTGATAAATAAAATCAAAAGTATTAACAATATTGACTATTTCACCCATACGATGATATTAATAAAATAAAATACATTTAACATATCATTACAATAAAAAATACATTGAAAATGTGTATTGATGATTAATTAATCACAATTTAATTTGAAAAATAATTTTAATGATTAATTATCACATTTTCCGTTCCTTTCATCACCAGAGTTCATAGATCCCTATACATTTCCCTGTATAAATTAGCATTAAAACTGCTACCGAAACAAGTGTTGTAAGTCAACATATGCACACTTACCTAACCACGCGTCCTGTTAAGAGCTATAGCATTCTCCGCCACCAATGGGAATCACCACGTTAAAATAAAGCAGGTTTAGCATGTCTACCAGTAATCTACTCCTGTTCAAACAACATGCTTACTACAATACATACAGTCACAGAATATACACACTTACTAGTACATCATGCATATATAGATATAATAACAGTTTGGATAAATATCATATAATATTAGGTATTGTTTTCCCATTTAATAGTAATCATCTTGAAAACTGTGATGAAACACTTATAAACTGAATAAATAATATTGTAAATTTTTTCAATACAAATTTGGAAAAATAGCAACAAAAACGGTTTTACATTTTTGTTACATTTTTGCATTTGCTTCTATCATTGTCAAATTGGAAGAAAATACCAAATCTGTTGACAGGATTTATCTCAATCAGTGTTAAGCCCCAAAATAAACTCTTTTCATTTAAATTCACAAGTCGGTATTAACACATCTAATCGAGATGCATTGCATGTCTTATTACAAACAGGAAAACAATACCTTGACATGAACATTCTCAGTATGATGTACAATTATTTCCTTTGAATACATTAAGCATTGAATCACAAATCAAAGGATTGAAATCAAACACTAACTAGCTTCATGCATCCAATGTCATGTACTGGTAGGTAAATTTCATGCTAATACAAATACCACCGGTGTAGGGCTCTCATGAAAACAGGATTCAAGTTTGACAATTTGTTTACTACTATATTCACATTTATTTCGAACACACATTGCTTAAATATTGTAATTAAAACTTAAAATAATAATATTAAAATAATACAGTTTGCATGTCATACATAAATTGTGCAGATGAGGCGCGTAACTAGGGGTATATTAATGTAGAAGAACCAGTACTGTAACTGTACTATGCATATGTTTTGTTTAAAAACCAACGTTAGCTAGGAAATTGATGTGGAAACATCTAAGCATCTGCTAATAGGCAGCTACACACCTGCAGATGTAACAAATAATGATAAATTCAAGGTTTAAATCATACCACATTACAGGCCTTCCTATCTATCGGCAGTATAAACGCGACCTGGTAAACTAAAAGTAACGATTCTCATGAAGACTTAGCTATCAGAATTCATAACAAACTAATGTTCCAGAAACAACGATCACTTTATTTCCACATTAGGCATCCATAATAAGGGAAAAGAAAACATGCAAAAAATACTTGTCAGTTACTTCTTTTAACTCTCTCCCTGTTGGCGGCAACCGAAGATGCCCTAAAGAACAGTACCTGAGCCTAATCCAGCAGGGAGAAGGTTAATTAACCCTCTCCATGCTGAAGGCAACCAGAGATGCCCCCAAAACGGGATCCCTGTGTCTAATCCAGCATGGAGAGTGTTAAATTATAGGATACAATCGGATAGTATTTCTAAACATGCAGTAGACATGCAATCTATATGTATGGTATTTATGCATGCTATGATTAAACTGGCCCCCAGGGTGGGGTGGTACCTGTCAGCCTGACATTGAGGTCTGCCAGTGAGGCCCCGGGGGCGTTGATATTGAAGTGGGCGTGGCGGTGGCAGGGGACGAGACTCAGCCCATCTCCAGAAGCTACGATCTGACTGGCGTCCATGAACTCGATCATAAACTCGCTGCCTGAAACCAGAAAAATGTCAATGACAATTCATAAGTGTTCAGAAAATGTAAAGAATATAAAGAAGGTTAATCCTAGAGAATATAAGTAAATATATGAATTCTTACAATTTAACTGTGTTAGTCCATTATGAACTATAATCATAAATATATATTTGGTATGTGAATTAATATATATTTAAAACAAATTTTATTTTTATTTATTTATTTTTAATTGGGGTTTAGAGTCACTTTCAAGATCATTACTTAATCCAATCCAAAGAATGTTATGTATGAAGTTCTCGTTAAAGCATACCTGGTACATGTTCCCCATTATAAGTAATGGCCACCTTGTGTCGAATTGGTTGTCTGCCTACGAATGTCACCTCAAACCGGCCTCCCCCGAGAGCTCGGGCCTGATTCGGGATATTACGCCCATTGGAGGAGATGCCAATTTCTAGAGTTCCCTCCCCTGCTGCCGACGCATCAACTGAAAATACAACATGGTCACCTCAATAAGTCAGCAGAACATCCAATTAACCTTTTTACTGTTCAGAGATAATCAGGCATACCCTATAGAATTGTGCATGAACTTAATATAACACGTAGAGGGTTAACTACATGTGAGTAGAGGCTCTTTAAAGGCTCAATTTTCCCTGTACACATTATAATAAAACGTTGCTTGGAATATGGGTCTTGCATGTACTTGAGATCCTGTTCAGTTCAAAATCAGGAATATTTTGTTCAATTAAATATACTTTGCATATAAATACAACATTGCCACAAATTAACAAATTCAATAAATACTGCATTAAATGTTCAGCTCACCGGTGAATTTGGTGGGTGTCCCTGCACATCCGTGAGGCATCTTTGAAACCCTAACCAGACTAGCATCGTAGGTTTTCACTCGGAAAGGGCTGCCTTTGATTTGCACTCCAGAGAGACTGGTTTTCACAATGTACGTCCCTGAAATAGGAATTTAATTTTCCTGTCAGATCAACTAAGGAAATTTGCTGATATTATTATTGATTGGTTAATACCAAATTGGAAATAATAAAATTGGACTGGCATTAATTTTTAGTGGCAGTTACCGTAACCAATACTGACATGAAATTGTAAGAAGCTTGTCAAATATATTAAGGAAATACCCTAAAAGTATCCCATTCTTTGTGACATAAAATATATAGTGCTATTTTTTCTATGGTCGTTGAACCAAGTATCTTCTATTTGACAACCGCAGGAATATTTTTTGGTGTCTTTGATTTAGTAGATTACCAGAGAAATGGGCCCATGAAGCTTATTGTCATTTGGACAAAATGGAGGCCAAAACTCACCGATTTCTCGTGGGGTATATTCCACTGTATATCCATTAGGACCATTTCCAGAAATTCTGGCAGGTACGATCTGTCCTGAGGGAGCTAGATATACAAGAGAATGTTTATAGTCATTACCTGTAAGAATTATAAAAACAGAAAGGGAAAAAAATAGAAAACATTTAAGATTTTTTTTAAGTAGAAATTTTCTTAGTCTTGAAAACTACATAAATAAAAATACATGTTTGAAAATTGGGAAAATAAAACTAGTACCTTGACTTTCTTGTACAGGAGGATATATCTGTTTCATTCCGGGAACCGCAACCCTAATATATACGGCATGCAGCATGCAATGGAAATGTCTACTATATATACACATCAATAAAATACATCCACGTGGACACAAACTGACTGAAATTGCAACTAAAGTAAAAATCAACAAAATAATAATCGGTACAAATGATCACACTAAAATCATGCGTCATCTAATTAAATTAAAACACCAACATAATGAGTTTGTCTCAATTCTGAATACTGGTAGTAAATGTCCAAGGACAAAAACTAAAAACAAAATACTTAAGACAGATAACAAGCTCAAGCTGACAAACACAGACAAACATTGACAAACAGACACTACACTGGCAACAAACGACACTACAGATTGTAACTTATTAAGTTTATCATATTGTGATTAATGATGTAATGTAAATGTTTATATTTAAGCAATGCCAATGGTCAGATATATTGTGATGGCAGCAATAGAAAGTATATACAATATTATCTAAACTAATTTAACATTCAATTCTTAAATATTCAAATTTCTGAGGCTTACTACTCAAAAGTTGCTAGGGATCACTATTAAGGGTGGTATTATATTATTTTATATTTCAATATGGGGTCATTGAATAATCTTTACTACAAAAATGGTACGATCCTTAGCAAATATTGAATAGTGTATATGGTACGTCAAATTGAATTATTTTTTTTCTATTTTAATATGGACATTGATGTTAATTCAAGAAGGAAAAACATTTGTTATGGTATTGTTTGATTCAAATTAAAAACTTGTACAAGAAGTTCATTTACCATTATCTGGTATCACATTTCATGTCATAAATGAATTTAACACACATGTAATGAAAAGACAACTAACACAAATAGATGTTTGACATTTTTATTCATTCTAAAAATAATGTTGATAAATACATCATGGTAAATTCCATATAAATATTGATATAGAAACATCTGTAAATTAAATGTGCTCATGTGAAATATATTGAAATTTAACAGTTTTACACTCTGGCAATACGAGGGGCGAGACAATACCTGAGAACGGACTATTTGACGTATTTTACCAATGATGGACACGGCTGTAGACACGTCCCTGGCCGCCGACCGGATGTAGAACCTGGACTCTCGTTGTACTGGCTGTAGTCTCGGGATCTCTGTCACTGATACGCTCAGGTCCACCACGTTACACCTCAGAGGCGATACTGAAAGGATAACACTAACATAGTACCCCAGGATATAACATTAAACCTCAGGGCCCGTATGCACAGACGTAGTTTAGTTAAACCGTAGTTTAAGTATCATACCGACAGTGGTATAACTCGTCGCTTAAACCTAGTTTAGCTTAAACTGCCGTTAAACTACATCTGTGCATACGGACCCAGGAGTGACACTGAAAGGATAACATATTGCATCTTAGGGGCAACACTGAAAGGATAACACACATTTCACTTCAATGGCAACATCATGGAAAGGATAGCACATTGCATCTCAGTGGTGACACTGAAAGAATAACACACATAGCACCTCAGGGATACAAGGAAGAATAACACACACACACACACACACACACACACACACAGAAATACACACACACACACACACACACATACACAGATAAATACACACACACACATATACACTCACACACACACACACAGACATACACACACACACACAGAGAAATACACACACACACATATACACAGACATACACAGACACACACATACACATGCATGCACACACACTTCATCTAACACATTCACAACAAAATGAAAAACCAAAATTAAATATTTTGTCATACTGTACTTTATAAAAATGTTTACCTGGTAGTGTTTCATCGTTAAAGCTGATGTCGACAGTCTGGATGCCGGGCTCTACAGGTGTGAAGTTGATCCTGTAGACACCCGTATATTCCATGTCTACCTCGTTAGGCAGGTTACCATTGTTCACCATGATCTGTAGCTGACCCTCACCTGCCCGGGTCACGTCGACTGTACAGAAAGAAACCGTGTTAACTTATCTGATGGCATTACGAAGACATTGCAGTTATAACCGTCATTAAAACTGTCATTAAAATAAAATTTGTTAACAAAAAATTCACATCGAAATCACATTAATAGTATTTCACTATTCATCACTGTCACTATTCCCTGATTGGTATGTATTGGGGTTTTTTCTGTAAAAAAATATACATTTATTTAGGACCATAGTTCCTACTCACTTTTGAACTGGATGGGTTGTGATACGAATCCATCAGGCAGATTAGTGCAGGTTATGGCGGCCGTATCGTAGGCCTTGGCGATAAAAGGACTGTCGGAGATCTCTGTCCCACCGACAAGGACGCGGATAATGTTGTCACCTGAAGCAGGACATTTTAATGTCAGATGATGCCTAGACAACTGACTTCACTTTCTCAATTTTCCACTGTCACTATTCCATACTTTTCACTATTCTACATTACTATTCATGGTCTCACTCTTCCACTGTCTCACTATTCCACACTATTTTACACTATTCATTGCCTCACTTTTCCCTTGCCTCACTGTTCCATAGTTTCTCAATATTCTATTTTACTATTCAGTCTCACTTTTCCACTGTCTCACTATTCCAGACTTTCTTACTATTTCACACACTAGTCAGTATTTCAGTCACACTAGTCCATTCCAAAGTCTTGTCTAATGAACTATTCCACATTATGTTTCACTATTCACTAGTCTCTCCATTTACTACTATACCCCACTATTCAATATATGTTAATTAGTCCCGATTTTCTCTCACTATTCAGTTATTTCACTCTTCCTTACATAACAACTCTGTCTACATTGTCTCACTATTCCACGCTCTTTCATAGTATTCATCATGTATTTTATTAATTCTTTGATCCATATCACTATTCCAAATTATCTCACTATTCATTTACTGTTCCACACTTCACAATCTTTCACTTAGTCTCACTATTCCCCTGCTACATATCATATCTCACTATTCACTACTTTGTCTTACTATTCCATGTCTCACATACATTGACAATTGATATCTCACCTTTCCAAATACTTCTCAATATATTTACTACAACATTTAAATTAATTTACTAATTACCAATCTTGGAGAACAATATATCATGTTATTCAATAATGATCTCAGTGAGAGAACTCACCGACTTGTCGAGGGACGTATCGGGCCACCACTATTCCTCCACTGTCGGTCTGTAGATCACAGGGGATAGATTCTCCACTAGGGGCTACAACAGCAACAATGCTGGTTAACTAAAACGTAACCAAATACAACAACAAACAACATGCTTCATGAAAATTGCGGAATGTTACGGAGTCGATCTACACTAGAAATATGGCCGCTGGATTAGTGAGAGAACTACGTCTACAGTCAACTATAGTAGTAGAATACAGCAGGGTACCTTTAAAAAGTCTATGTTATGAGATGGGTCTCCGCACCTACTTAAAGGCACCGCACTTGAAGGGGACAGAATGTGCAAGTCGTCTGATGGTGCAACCATAATAGAGTGCAGTATGTCCAAGCAATATCAAATATGATAAGTGTAATTTCCCTTCACCTGATAAGTTTAACATTGACAGAAGTTTGTAATAAATAAACAGTGAATAACACACCTACCATAACAACGGTTGCTTGGTTACTCTGGTATCGTCAACACAAATTAAACAAGAAATAATAAAGGACGTATCGTACATTTTACATGTTACAAGACCATAGCGGCTGCAAGTGGGTCATCGAATGTCGAAGAGTATCATTTAAAACTAGGAATTCCGGTGATAAGCTAACA
>JAVCKZ010058155.1:0-16059 GCA_034780755.1 Lepetodrilus elevatus
ACCGGCTATTTCTGTCCGTTATATGCGAAGTCCGTTATACCCATATGCCGCAATTAGCGTTAGACGGGACCTGGGACGTCAGATTCAGTCCGTTATATGCGAGGGTCCGGTTTATGCGAGGTCGGTATATGCGAGGTATACTGTACTCAACAACCGTCAAACGATGGATCCTGTAAAGTAGGGATTTAGTCTTTCTTTTGGAGGATGGTTAAAATATTGAAATGACCATACGCATTAAGATTATATTCATTAAACTATAACATTACCAGTTATGTGTTCTGTAAAACTGTGATAATTATAGGATGAGGCAAAGTTGTAATTAAACTCATACATTCACGGTTTCTTTACATAGTTCATGGTCAAACATATTCGACCTGAAAGTATGTACATTTAATTTGTTTCCACAAGTATACTGGGCAACAAGATACATTTTCTGTAAGGTCTCACTCGTTTAACATTTGTTCATAATTTTGTATACCTTTAACGAGAGATAAATAATTAAAAAAATAACATAAAATATGAAATTATTGAAAACCAGTGAGACAAGCAGTACATGTAGCTTATTGGCTAATATACACGTGGAGAAAAATGAAATGTACATACTAGTACTTTCAGATAAAATATATTTGATCATGAAGCATGCCAACAAATCGTGATTGTATGCCTTTTAAAAGGTTTAAGTAAAGCAATTATCGAAGGATTATTCACTAATTCAATAATTATGTTGTTGTTCGAAAGAAACATTATTCAATAGGAAGCATATTCTCACCATTCTTTTCTGGACACATTGGAATTCCATCTCTTAGTTCTTTGCCTGCAACACACAAGATCTTGTTATTCTATGATCTCACGTCCATGGACAAGACCGTCCAACGTACAGTAGACCTCTCATATAACGTACTCATTGGGACCGGCTATTTTGGTTCGTTATATGCGAAGTCTGTTCTAATACGCATATGCCGTAATTAGCGTTAAGCTCTGTGTACACTGGACACATGTTTCCAACATTTTCCCAAAATGTGTCCAACACTTGAATTTAGACACTGTGTACACTACAGCAATATTTCTCCAACATTTTCCCAACATGTTGTAAAACTAATTTGCCCTGTGTACACTAGCAACATTTCCCCAACATTTTTCCAATATGGTGTTGTAACAAAAAATGTTGGAAAAATGTTGGAATGTTGAAAAAATGTTGGAAAAATGTGTCCAGTGTACACAGACCTTTAGACGCGACCGGGACTTCAGATTCAGTCCGTTATAGGCGAGTGCCAGGTTTATCCGAGGCCGGTATATGCGAGGTCTACTGTATTGAAATGTGGTTCGTTTCACCTACTCCCGAGACATTATTAAATTTTGTCCAGCTGACCTTCCGCGAACTTGGAGACACGCAACGCGACGCTAATAAAATAGTTAAGTAAACTAAGAGAATTGATATTAAACAGTCGATGTTGGCTCCACTTTGAGAAGAAGACCACACGTTATTGACGTATACGGTATAGCAGGGTGAGATATGTCTATAGAGGATATTAAATGTGTCTAGTGAAATAGCATGTATTTCTGATCGAGTGATTTGGGAATAGAGATATTTTCACGAGTGGCGCAGTTTTGACCATAATGCATACTTGTATATAGCCAGTAGGATACGGTTCGTGGGATTACGGTATATATACTATCGATGGGACTGATATAGGCTGTATGATTGAGACTGTAGATGTAAGAACCGTCAACACAGTGTTATCAGAAAAGAAACTCCGCCAGTGAGTCATCGGGACAATTAATTCCAACACACTTCCGGTGGTGGACAATTTGAACAATTAACTCACACGAACTTCCGGTTGTGGAAATTCGTGATAATTAACTCACATGAACTTCCGGTTGTTGACAATCTGAATAATTAGCTCACACGAACTTCCGGTTGTTGACAATCTGAATAATTAACTCACACGAACTTCCGGTTGTGGAAAGTCTCGACAATTAACTCACACGAACTTTTAGTTGTGGACAATCGGGACAATTAACTCACACGAACTTCCGGTTGTGGGTAATCGTGACACTGAACTCACATGAACTTCCGGTTGTGGGCATAATGTTCTCCTGACTTTGACAAGCCTCCATCTGAAGCTCGCAGCGGTTCCGGTACCACTGGAGGTCACTTCCGCATATGGGCTCTGTCGACCTGCCCGTGCAGTTGATTGAACATGCGCATGTGATGTCGTCGCCGTCTGCACGACATATCCCACCATACAGGCACGTGTATGTGTCACAAGGACTTCCGTCTGTCGAACAGAAACGAAATAATTAAATTAAATTGACAGACTATGATGTTGCTATCTAATGAACTAAAATGTAGCTCAACATTGATTGGAAGGATGCTCTGAGATTGCGAAAATATGTGAGCACTATTCCATATGCTCATTATGTGATTATTTTATAAACTGCATTATAAATCATATCGCAAATGCGTCTCAAATTTGTACTTTGCTAAAATTACAATTACATAAAAATACGATCGACCTTTCTGTTTAATGCCAATATGATGACTTACAAACATGTTTATTTCCTTCTTTTAGCATTTTTGAAATATTATTACCAAATCCTTTGTCACATAGTAATCGCATCTTGTTCCGTTAGGAAATGACAATTATTATTGTCACCCTTCTCGGATGTATGGAACAAAGGAAGTTTAATGTTTCTAAAGTTTAAATTGATAGACAATCTACACCCAGACACTGTCCATACTTAGAAACACATACTTTGCGCAGTGGAGACACTAATTGTTCTTTATTAGTAGAAACCCAGTCCCTAAAACCGTCTTCCTGTTGACAAATCGGCTTTTCCCCTTCCTGCGGACTCCACGGAAACCCTGTATTGTATATATATACCGTAAAGCCATCTCCAAATGCCCATAGACGTTTTACAGACATCTATTAGTCTGATCGATGGCCACGGCTGCCAATCGTAACAAATGGCTGCTTTCTTTACTTTAAAGAAAATGGGATGGTAATTGAAATGCATGCTCTCATCGTTACGCGTCTGACCAATCACATGCCAGGTTTGTTCTGCATAACAGCCGGAGGGATAATGGCTGGTCCTCCGAGACCTCTTTAATATCGACGTAACGTACGGCCGTAATCCCTCCAGTCAAATTTGCCAGAGCCATTAAAGAGGTAGTTCCTCCGATTCTTTTCGTCCGGCGGAATCGTCATATTTTATGTACGGGGATTTCATGTACGTCTTGTATAGAAGCTCCGTCTTCACGGATATGGAAAGGTTCTTCTTTAAATATTACGAAATCCCATTTGAGAATTGTCATTTCCTGACGGAATAGTTATTCAAGCTGAATTTATTACACTGAGTTAAGATTTTTAGGAAGCCAACACCGTTCTAACTTGATGATGAATGGAGCTCAATACGAAGGCTGTTAATGCTCATCATTATAACTAAAATACATTGAACAACTTAACAGTTAAATATATGTTTCGCATTTGAGATTCCAACTTTTCATACCTCCTGCTCATGTTTTTGAGAAAGACAACACCGTACTAACTTGATGAGGAATTGAATTATATACAACTCTATACGTATATTGTTAAATTTAAATGCTCACCCATTTAACCAAGATACATAGACAACCTAACAGTATACTCCCCAGGGAGTTGAGAAGGAACACTGAGTGTACAATGATCCATTGACCGGGGATAATAATGTGGGTGGATTTGACGTATTATAAGTGGCCTATTATTATTATTATTAAATATGTGTTTCGTTTCTGAGATTCCAACTTTTCATACCTCCCGCTCCTGTTTCCTGAATAATATCAGGAATGGCCTGCATTTCATTGACCTCTGGCGTGGGGAACATGACCTTTGTGGTGGTGGGCATGGTTGAAGGTGAAGGTCGGAGTGAGGTCGTCTCGTGCACGTCTTCACCATCTTCTTCCCCTCCTTCTGTCAAATATATAATTTTCTCAAATTATGAAAATATTATTGTAATAATTTTATTTCCCACTGATTCATAACTATATTCAAACGATATTTAGATTTTATAATATGTTTTCTGTATGGTCCTATCGTGTTTGTCTTTATTAATTACACAGTCGGAATAATATAGACATGTAATACTTTTAGGTTCTAGGTAAAAATACTGTTTTATGTATGGTCCTAGAGGGTTTTCCGTTATAACGTACACATTTAGAACATTATTATTCCACAAACGTTTTCTCAATATTCATGGTTAGGCAAATTCTATCAATGAAGGATATTCAATCATGACATATTTTGTATGGAAAAATAAATAAAAAATGAACGATTCGCAGTCCTAGTTATGCTTTGCATGTTGTCTGAACACTTCATCTAATCAGTCAACTCCTGGCCGGGTATGTATCAACTATGAAACGAAGATCATTAAAGTTGCATGCTCTAGCGTAGACCCCGTGATGTCTTAAATATATGGCATACGTAGCGTATGAAACAGAAGTCCCTAACTCTCGAGGATGATCATCAGACGCCGATGTCCGCAATACATGGTGTACCTCACATGCTAACAGCCTGAGTATAATAAAGTTCAGGACATCGTTTCTCGAAGCTCGCATACCTCCTAGGAGAGCATAAGCTCTCGTAACGACCTCTAATACAAGGGGAGCGTGACCATGAGCTTACGAGAGCGCTATTTGGCTCATAGTGGATACGAGAGCTCGAGAAACGAAACCCAGAGGCCTGTTCAGAATGGCGAGTTTACGCGAGTTATTGCGTGACGTCACATATGAAAGATGAAGGTTGCTAAGGCGATTTCACGCACGCCCTCCTGAACAGGCCTCATTTCTGCTCTGAACACGACTTATCGGCTTTTGTGGCAGACTAATATCAGACACAAATTATTGACCTTGAAATATACTGTTCCACCGTTTCCATTAGTCGTTAGTTTGCGTTAATGAAGCATAATGACCACACTGACCATGACAGATTGGTTGAGAAGTACCCGGAGTGACCAGCAGTGATTATACTGGTCTGGCCAGCTGGGAGGTCTGATCGAAATCTAATCGAGAAAGATCGGGAACTCTTAGAAAGTAATGCATCTACTTATAATATTACCATCGTGTCGCAACCAGGCACCGGCTTTACGAAACCTATTGAGCACGATTTCATGCTCATGCTCATGCTCAACAAATATATGAGGATATGTGAACGAAATATATTTGAGTTGAGCGTTAAATGAGGTGAATGTTCCACGATATTTAGATTTTATAATATGTTTTCTGTATGGTCCTATCGTGTTTGTCAGAAACGTCTCGTAACACATGTGTTTGTTCGTGTAGTCATCGGGCCTGCGTTTCACGAAAGGGGTGTATATTTACGTCGGACGTAAAGCAGGGACACGAAGGAGTACACGCATTGATTATACACGTAACTCTGTGCTTTACGTCCTGATGTACGTCCGGCGTAACTATACATCACTTTCGTGAAACGCAGGTCTGGATATGTACCGTAGAATTGGAACAAGCGACTAATATATTTCACGTAGTATGCTAAAAAAATTAACAAGGACACCCGAAGTGAACGTATCCTTCCAGAATCCTTCTCATCCTGTTATAATTAGGATCCAATTTAATTAGTGAAATCCCAATGCTACTGTCCCGAGCCAGGAGTGTTCAGTTGGTAATCTTAGTCACTGACTGTTGGGGCTTACTCCAAGGTAGTGTTCCATTGACAGTCTTGGACGCACATTCTGGACATGGGGCTGCTCCTTTCTAGATGTTCTGTCTTTACATTCTGTCCGACGCCTGCTCAGTTACCAAGTGCACACTCGGCCCACCTCAGAACTGCCTACAGTAGGTATATTGGACTGTCAGGGGAGATGACTCGAGGATGTTCCGATTGACCAAGTGCAGTGTAACCGCGCATGCGTCGGACAGAACGTACTGACAGAACAGATAGAAAAGGAGCAGCCCCCTGTCCAGAATGTGCGTCCAAAACTGTCAATGGAACACCGCAAAAATCTTTTCATTTCGACCCTATTAATAATGCATGATTCTTGAGTAGAGTAAATAAGTGCAACGCCATTCGACATTTCAAAGCACTTTACCATGCACCACAATTATCTATATCTCGCTTCCGTGCACACAAATTGTACTTGCATTCCTATAAATAATTGAACATTTGTATACGGCGCACAGAGTACTGTGTAACGGTGGTTGACGCGCTCTACAAATGCACATACTATTATTATTATTATTATTTATAGTACCTCATATTAATAGTGGAACATTCACCTCATAAATAGTGGGAAAATGCAGAACGTAAATCACCAAGGCGCCTCGTAAATCAGATATGACGTTAAGAATAAATTTAAATTGTTGAATTGACAGTCATTAATCTTATTGCTGTCAAGGAAATTGGGTCTATCCTAACGGAGTAGACATCTTACTAACGTAACTAGGTTTTGTGTCTCTGCTTTATATCACGTTAACTAGAATTTAAATACACTGCTTAACCTACACATCAGTCACGTTTAACCCTCTCCCTGCTGCATTAGGTACAGGCACTGCTATTTAGGGCATCTCCTGTTGCCTTCAGAATGGAGAGAGTTAGGTGGTGTTTCATTGACAGTGTTGGAGGCACATTCGGGACAGGGGGCTGCTCCTTTTTAGCTGTTCTGTCTGTACTTTCTGCCCGACGCAGGCGCAGATACACTGTGCGGTGTTGATCCTTGGCAACTGCGCATGCGTCGGACAGAAAGGACAGACAGAAAAGCTAGAAAGGAGCAGCCCCTTAGTCAACATCGTATCCAGAAACCAGTGCCTGTATCAGATTACCGCACACGTTATTCACATAGACACTATCAATACTGTTTATGTGTATACATCTGACTCCTTCGCTGTAAACATTGTATTGTTATGCATTTAGTATTTACAGCGACAAGGTGAGACTATCTTGTATCAATTTGGGAGGGATATTCTCGGATCTTTATTATATTAGCCATTCTATAAGAATCGTTAAAGTTGTCGTAAGATCGTAAACACGTTTCTAGAATACGACACCACCCCACCCACCCCCCGAACTATACATATTTGCATACAAATTAACCATCTTTCCACATTGGAAACCCTGATACCATTAATCGTGTAACAGATGGAAAGGGTTAGTATCCTATTATGTGTCCTATTAGGTGTCATGTTAGGTGTCCGTACTAGGATGGCTAAGCATATACCAGAACACCCGAGGTGAAATTACGTGTCCTGCCATTGATCCTGATAGGACATGAATCAGGACACTGGACATTTCTTTTTGCTGTGTACGATAGACGCTTCAGGTCAAATTGCGGACAGATGGATCAATTCGAAAAACAAGAATAACGTGAAACCATTCTCTTAAAAAGCTTAAAATAATCCGATGACGCAACTGTTAAGTGTTTGTAAACAGGAAAGGATGTTCGCGGTATTTACCGCGTGTGCCTCTGATCGCCCAATCGATGAAGGAATCGTCGGCGGCGCCATCGTCCCTTTCATCGTCATCCTCCTCCTCGTCGTCCAACGATGACGTCGGCCACAGCGTTGTCGTCTCCTCTGAATGAAAGACAATTTAAATTATGAACAGACGAATGAAAAACGCCATTCTACGAACACAAATCTTTCTTCCATTTACAGCGAAATTAAGTAGCTTTTCAATATAATATTTTAGACTTTTTAAAATATATTTTCTTCTCACTTAATATAATTCATAGATATTTTAACTTGTATTGTAAATTAGTAAAGTGTACCTTCATTTATTGAATTTACTCCATTTGTGGTTATTGATTCTGGAATTAAAGAAATAATTAATATAATATTATATGCTTCACCAAAGAAATAAGTACGCACATGCAGAACATTTTCATACCCACTAATATACACGCATCTTACGAATGAGGTATTGGTTTTAATATCGCAATATAGTTAAACATAGTAAAATATTAATATAAAACAAAGAATGGTGATGTTTCGAATATTTTATTTGTGACCAAAATATAAATATTTTACTAGTATATTTTAGTTAAATGCGTAAGGAGATGCAATTACTCCGAGTGCTTTAACATAAGTTCCAAATATTTCATAGTATTATAGTTTTGGCCTAAACAAGCAGGTGTTCATGCATATTATTTATTAATAATTAACATTTACCTGTCTGTTTGGCTGTAGTAGTAGTTGTTGTAGTTGGTGGCGTCTCTGTATATGTAGATGACGGCTTTGGTGGCGTCAGGATAAATATTTTACCATCTGTCACGAGAAAAGTGAATACTTAAAAATAAAACTTCACCACTAAAAACACCAAAGCCGAGAATGTATATAATAGGACTCGTAACTAACGTAAAATTGCTGTCTATTATTCATATATGAACTATGCTTTGATTTCTCGAATAGTTTCTCCACAGTGTTGTTGTAATCTGTTTCTGAGAGGAGGGAAGCCCTAAGCAACTAAAGGTCTTCGAAATGTCTGTACATGACATATTATTAGCGTTACCTTAAAACATAATAATACAATAGTTATGTATTCAAATACAATTAACCAAATAACGTATTATAGTGTTATGCAAGAGTGCGACAAGGAGATGTTTCTTCTCAACACAGTTTGTATAATACAACTAAGAGATATTCCCCTCAACAGTTTGTGAATACGACAAAGAGATATTCCCCTCAACAATTTGTAGAATACGACACAGATATGTTCCCCTCAACAGTTTGTAGAATACGACAAAGAGATATTCCCCTCAACAGTTTGTAGAATACGTCACAGATATGTTCCCCTCAACAGTTTGTAGAATACGACAAAGAGATATTCCCCTCAACAGTTTGTAGAATACATCAAATAAAATGTTCCCCTCAACAGTTTGTAGAATACAACGAAGAGATGTTTCCCTCAACGCAGTTTGTAGGATACGACAAAGAAATGTTTCCCCTCAATGCATTTTGAAGAATGTCGTAATATCGCTTCCGTAAATCTAAATAAAACATATCTTGAATTTCCTCTGGTATTGACTATTAACAATAAAACATCTCGGCTAACGATCCTCTAACACGAACTGGTCTGGATAAAAGACCACCCCCACTCTTTAGACATCGTTCCATGACCAGCTTGTGATTAATGTCAAAGACTTCTTTCAACTCGTGTCGTTTCATCTTCTTGAGTAGACACTGTCCTAACCAGTGAATCCCTTTATGGGTTATGATTTATACTTTGCTGACAAACATATCCTACCACTGATATGAACAATAAATCGACTAATGAAATATATGAATCGATACCCATCGATTCGAAACACTGCCTAAACAAATCCAAAGAGAAGCGAAGGTTGCAATACACATTAAAAACGTTCTGCACTCTGGTCTGAAACTCGGCGCAGGAAATGTGAATGTCACTGAGATTGCTTGGTGGGGTATTTTCACATTAGACTTCTCTTCGAGCTCTGAACTGTATAATTCAATAACAGAAAGCAATATTTCACGCGATTCGCTTACCCTGAGTTCATACATCGAAGCGGATCTTGGAAATCACTAACGTAAAACGCATTTTTTTTTGGTATTTTCCTTGGAAAAAAATATATGTGTACACGGATGAAAGTAAATACAGTTTGATGGTGAAATACGAAGGGCAGGATATGAGAGGTCGGACAGGGATGGGAAATGGTTTTCTTTATCAAACAATACTGGCGTCGAAATTAGACTCAGTGGAATGCATGGTACATTGCCTTGGCGATTGAATAGCACCAGCGGGAATACGATCCTATTTTTAAGGACATTATGGTCCTCTTGTAGTTAACGAAGAAACTGATGTAATGGATGAATGGAAAATTGAACGGTGATACCATGCTTCTCCATAGGCTTTGCTTCAATTGGCTGATTGATATCAGAAGAGAATCATTAAGGTTATTCCATGGGCACTTGATGTTGGTTATTTACGTTGCAGTCACAGTTAAACACTATATAGATATCGTGTTAGGTGTCCGGGACAGGATAGAGGACACCTCACGTGGATGCTCAAAAATAATCCCGGACACCCGAGGTGAAAGTATCGGAACAGGATCCCGTCCGATCCAATTCGGATCTTGGAATATAACACCCAACTATTGTTAATTAATTAATTAATTAATTAATGATCATGGTTCAAACTGAAATATTGACTATAGACCAATGCAATGATATGTATATCCCACAAAATAAAACATAAATTATCATTATAAACCATTACAAGGTAGTAATTAGTCTGTAACTGTTAGAAGTAGCTCATCCAATAGTTATAAATATTAAGTCGGATCATACTTACTTTCTGTAGTTGTCGGTTCTGCCTTTAGCTTTATTCCATCAGCCTCTGGAAAACAAAATGGATTACATTACAGCATAGTGTGCTTTTAGTTGTATATTATAAGCATGTAATGCTATGTCGTATTGCTACCAGACTATATGTATGTGTAACCCCAGGGACGGACCCAGACTTTCAGGTTTGGGGAGGCTCAAATTGTATTTTAGAGGGGGCTCATAATTTCTCTATAATACAAAATATATGTTTATTGAACACATGTTCCAATTCTAGGGGGCGCAAGCCGGGTGAGCCCCCCCCCTCCACCCCCCTTGGATCCGCCCATGTTAAGCGGAAGACAGATATATATTTAATTGAGTGTTTACGGATCCGGGAAGTTTAAAAATATATATTGTTTAAAAAATCCATTTAGTTCTAAATATTCAATGTTGTTGTTGCATCGCATTCCTGACATTAGATGAAATCGTGTTCTTCCCTAATCATTCACCTTGATAAGTATATGTTTTGCACACGATATGCAATCTATTACTAATTACTAGTCTATTAATAAGCTTTACAAGAGGCAATAATTTACAATACCGCCGTTTTATTTTCACATTCAACATTGGTAGAGGTGTACCTACTAACATAGCTTTCTAGATTCCGTCACAAATCAGCCACACTGTATTTTCTTTACTTGACATGTCAAATATTCGGATCAATCCACCTTTTGTTCAGCATTCGATCAAGAAAGTAGTGGGATGTCTTTAGGAAATATCGACAGACCTTTCTATCACACTTTAATGGTCCTATATAGTGCATACATATTATTTGCTATTGCAATATAGCAAATAATGTATACACATGAGAGGTGGAACATTTAAGGTTTATTGCAATAAATGTATGCTTGTGAATTATTTCACGAAAACACTCTCATTAATATGATAAACCTTTTAAAATCTTCAACATTCATATTTTTAAAGTCTTCAATATACGTATTATAAAACAGGCAAAAATCAATATTTAATGTCTTAAATGTCAAGTATGAGCCATACGAGTTTGAGAACATGAAGATAATTAGGTATTGCTCAAGAAGCAAGCACCATGCGCCAGAAGTATTCACAGTGCTACTGCTATAGAGACTATAGACGGCTCTCCATGTACGACCTTTCTTTGCGCTAGTCCGACAGCGATTTTACACTGTCCGACAGCGATTTGCACGTGGACTACAACTTGCTATTAACTATCTGAAATCTAAAAGTCATGAGAACATGTTCTATCGACAGTAACTCGCAGAAATATGTCGACATTTACTCTCATGTGGAGAGCCGCCTTTAAGTAATGGAAGCAACTGCAATCACAGATGTGACAGGTGACCTCGGATCCTACGCTTCGCAGATGTGACAGGTGACCTCGGATCCTACATTTCGTAGAGTGGGGCCATCATGACATGAGACCCGTCTTAGCTGTCGCGGTTCGCCAAGCCGTACGTCTAATTCAACCGTAGAAGTTAATAATTACTATAGAGCTATATGCCTGAAACTTTGCCAGTCACAGATATATTGGTTCTTATAGGCAGGGCTACCTTGTGCAAAACCGTATAAGGTAACCCAAACCTTTTCAGCAAATACTTCATCGCTAACAGTGAAGAATTCACACTGTTAAAGATAGAAAACAACACTGTTAAAATTGCCTAAGTAGAAGTTAACGCTACCATGGATTGACGCCGTTTTTGTACAGGAACAACAACGCCTAGGACTCTCATGTATAAAACGGCGTAGCTCATAGATAATCTAAATCCCCTCAGCGTAGACTTCATCATTGCCTAGGTAGAAGTTAAGGCTACCATGGAAGGACGCAGTTTTTGTACAGGAACAACCAGGCTTAGGACTCTCCTGTGAAAAACGGCGTAGCTCTAAGATAATCTACCCCCCCCCTCCCCCCTCAGCGTAGACGTCATCATTGCCTAGGTAAACGTTAACGCTACAATGGAATGACGCCGTTTTTGTACAGGAAAAACCACTCCTAGGACTCTCATGTTCAAAACAGCATAGATATAATTGAACCTTAACTGTAACCAATGGTGTAGTCTCCTTTCTAGCTGTAATTTCTGTACTTTCTGTCCGACTCATGCGCAGTTAAACTGTGCGCTGTTGATCCTTGGTAACTGCGCAAGCGTTGTACAGAAAGTACAGACATTACAGCTAGAAAGGAGCAGGTCCATATGACTACGGTTGGAGTTAGGGTTACTTTGGGCTGACGTCGCTTTGTAATGGAGGACACAGGACTATGCCACGTGTAGGGTCAGAAAAACAATCTCCCAGATGACCATTGACCATTGATAATCCATACTTCAAATCTCGAGTGACATGGGTGCATTGTCCCGAGTGACATGGGTCCATTGCCCCGAGTGACATGGGTCCATTGCCCCGAGTGACATGGGCCCATTGCCTCGAGTGACATGGGCCATTGCCCCGAGTGACATGGGCCCATTGTCTCGAGTGATTACTAGGTATAATTAACACAAGCGACACGATATGGTCTTAAGGAGGTTATAAGTTTGACGCGTGTTTGTCGTGGGGGTTGGAACGATTCTTGATTGCGCGTTGTCGTAGCCTGGTTATTGGCAGTCCGGCCAATGATCTGGGTGATCACTGACCACGATGACCAATAGTTTGACCGTAGAATCGATAGCGGTCTGCTGACAGAAGACTGACTGAGCTCCTTCAAGAGCTATCACGGTCAGATAAAGTATTTACACTGTATTTGGTAATATTTCACGATGACATGTAACATTCTGATGGAAATGTTTTGCATACATTATCTGGTTATCCTGCTCCCAACCCTCCACCCCACTCACAAACAAAATTAAAATAAAATACATAAAATAACAATCAAAAAAATTAAATGAAAGAAGGGAAAAAAAACCAATAAAAAAACCAACACACCTAACAAAAACAAAACAAAATAACATAACATAATAAATAAATTACATCAAGTGAACATGTAATGTTATAATTAGATTAGACAAATGCCAACGTTTAGTCTTTGCTGACATTATACTTTTACGTATTATTCTGACATTTAAAACAGTTGAGATAACATTATTTGGGATCAACTACTAGTATATGTGTACTTTACATGCGCATGCGCTGGGAGAACATTTCTCGCATTTATTTATATTAGCCGTTTTTTCTTTCTCAATGGACAACGGAATTATATCCCATAATACAATTTGAAACAATCCTTGACACACGATCTATATACCTTCAAACGGAACGTGGGGGTTGTGATGCCTTAATCGGCACGCACGTACATCACTTCCGGTTTAGCGCCGATATATTTTACATCAAACTACAAGCACTGTTTAGACAGATGCCGAATAATGTTTCAGTTCCCATGTACTTACTTACGAACATGGGAATACACTGTCCTTCTAACCTTCTATTTCAAACACTAAACGTAATTACAATTCTAGAAATAAAACTGGTTTCAAATCGCTGGCAATAACGACTCGATTTGAGGGCAATTTATTTGAATACGATCCATCGAAAGTATAGGAAATGGATATTTTGCCAGTAAAGGATGACTGAAGAATATATATTAGTAGGATATTTTTTTAAAGATATAAAATGCAAGGCTATGTGGCATTCAAGCTACTGACGGTTTGCTAGAAAGTGACGCACATAGATATATCTGATTTCAATACGGGTTGTTCTGATAGCAAATGAACGTACAGGCGTAACACAGTAGAATATGATTACTCTCTCTGTCACTGTTCCAAATGCTACATCACACGTACTGCAATACCACGAATAATAACATGCATTTAATAATATGTCCATTTACATAGCGCCAAACCTTATACTAGGTAAACTCATAGTCACACATTAATATAACTTTAAGACTTTTACCTCAATTTCGAAATTAGACACCTCTGAAAATCCCTATAAGGTATACTACGTTGAGTAAGGCTATTTACCAGGGATATTTATATTACAACATTATGCCCCTCATACAATCAGAAGAGTTGGGGATTTAGCCCAGTGCTCCGCAAATCAAGACAAAATCGTTAGACCTAACTCGGTAATAGGACATTCCGTTAAGAATCTCCAATACGCCATTTACAAAATTGGGAGATGAGAGAATCCGATGACTTTGTATTTAGCTCCCACTGTCGGCCGGAGGCACGTCTAGCTGGGGTAGGGATTATCTCCCCTCGGGGTTCGCGGACAGGCAGTGATTGCGAAAGATGCCGCGGTAATTGAGTAAGTATATTGAGACAGAAAGAGGAAACCATCCTATCGACACTGACACTGTCTGTTGACGGCTGTAGATTTCTTAGGATAGAGGAGATGTGTGTGGGTCTAGGGTGGAAGCGACGTCAACAGCTATTGGTGTACGCACTCTAGAGGAGAACGCACTCTAGAGGAGAACGCACTCTAGAGGAGAGTGCGAACCAGCAGATGGCAGTTTGTGATGCAACGATTGTGTAACTTCCTTCAAGCACATGCCGAGAGTGACCATGATGATAGGACACATACTGTACAGTTTTAGCTATGTGTTAAACGTTACGGTTGTCTCCCCATGCATGGCTGTTCATCAGGACCCGATTTCTCGAAACAAAATTGAGTTTGAGATTTTTTGCTCCGCTGAGATTTCTCCCATTGACTCAATGATATAACTTGAGAACAAATCTCAAACCGAGACTCAAGTTTATTACAGCACCGAGTCAATGAGAAAAAAAAATCTAAATCTCGAACTTAAGCTTGTTTTGAGAAATCTGCGTCGAGTGTCCCCTTGGTTTAAATATGCAATTAAATGTGTTACTATAATACTTTAAAACTACAGCTATATATGTTTATTCCGGTACAATACAATGCACGCAAATTAACATTTCGCGAATGTATGCAATATTCATCAGATACCAAGTTCCCATAGTGTTCTCCTAGGCGGGTTCTATCTACTTAACCGGACGTGCCAATCTCCCGTCATCTAATGACGTTTCTGTCTATTGGTCTAGCACCAACTGTTCTAACGTTAGTCATTAGCCAACTAATTCAATATTACTATGCTTACGACAAAGGGAATTCTGCATTTCATAACTTTAGTTATCAGATGGACCGTTCATGTGTATACCAATTTAACCACTGCAAGTGAACTCTTATATAATATAAACTCAATGCCAAAAGAAAGTATACATCGAGTTTGATGGCTGGTAACAAATGAACTATGATTCCAAATGAGTTAATTTCAGCTTTACTATGAAGTTTACATACATTTCAACAAAGATATATGATAATTCTAATTTCCCATGTTAAGAAGTCCATCTTATGAGCAGCGCAATGTGCGTAGGGTAAGAAATCCAACTTTCGACAAACTATACAACACCGTTGATAATATGCAAAAGACGGCTGTTGGCAAGATAGCGTTATGCAGAGTATTCAATATCTCGTTTGACCACCACCGGCATTGAGGCACGCTAAAACTCGACGTCGCATGGAAGATGTCAAGCGTCTGATGACTTCATGTGGCATGCGCTGCCTCTCTTCCTGCAAAACCTGTTCAAGGTCGTGCAGATTGTCTGGCTGGTACGGTCTTCGTCGTAATTGTCTGCCCAGGACATCCCACACATGTTCTATGGACGACATGTCGGGAGAACGTGATGGCCATAGTGGAACTTGGATGTTTCTGGTGGTGAGGTGCCAATCTCGCCTGTGCCACCTTCATACAATGCGAGCCCATCGTACTCTGGCTCGTCGATGTTCACGGGTCAAAATCATCCCAC
>JAVCKZ010058166.1:0-15000 GCA_034780755.1 Lepetodrilus elevatus
ACACACACACACACACACACACACACACACACACACACACACACACACACACACACACACACACACACACACACAGGAACACACACACACACACACATGCACACACACTGATTCGAACGCACGCTCAAATACATGTACACGCACGCACATAATGCCTTTTCCTCCCATGATCATACATTGTGCATACCATTCCTATACAATACTTAACTGGTCAATCTGGGTCTAATCATACTGTTTGCCAGAAAGTACTAGTTATACATCGATTCCGCTGTTCACGTGATGTTCACCCGTGCTCAATCTCTCATCGACCGGAGAATTATAATCCTCATAATTGTACATCATGACGTCATTAACGCGAGTGTACTGATTAACTCGGGATTCATCTAATATGGACGTCCTCGGACAGTGAGTCGAGCTCGTGCAAAGATTCCACCAATTACTCTGTATTTTAAGGCATGTTTGCGTCATGAGCATAGCCCCCCACCCTGCCCTAATCATTATCAATATGCTGTCCTGCCCACCAGTGTGTTTCTGTAGAGATTGAACAGTTGCCCGAGGCCCAGGAACTGGCAAACAAGGAAATCAGACTGACTCAAGTCGCCTGGTCAAATATAGTTTGGCCGTCGGTCGCATATTAGCAATATACAATCGAATTATTGTCGCCCCCAATTACTACAAAGTAGGCCACACTGATAGGAATCTTCCCATGGGCCACTGCGGCAACCCCACTCCTTCCATCCACACACCCACACACACGTGCACCAACATACAACACCCACAGACACACACATACATGCGTGCAGACAAATCCATCAGACATCAACTCTCTCACACACACACACACACACACACACACACACACACACACACACACACACACAAGCAAGCGCGCGGGCACGCGCTCGCACGCACGCACGCACACTCTCACATGCAGATGCACTCGAACGTTGGAAATGAATGAATGCATATTGATCAGCGTATGCACATGCAACCATTGATTGACCTAATTTCAAGTCCAAATACTTGGAATTGGACATTCGTACAACCCTGGTTTCTGTGGTGCAAAGTATCCTATCAATATTGAACATGTACATGAAGATATACCTTCACGCATATATCTTCTCCTATATTAACTATTAATTCCAACTGCTGTTATTTAGCCAAATCTTTTGAGACAATTCACCATTTGCTATCATTAATTATATAATCATAATGTCACGATTATATTATTTGATTGCGTTGTCATGACGATGAGTATCACTCCAAGGTGTGGATATTCACGTTCTGATCAAACACAGTCTGCAGATTCTTGCTTGGTAAATACAGGAACACAGAGTGACGCAAGTCCAGTACGACCAGACTGTTATAGCGGTCACCAAGGTGTGGCATCACCCACAGTTACGTCCCCTTATACGACGCGTGACGTCCCGTTATCCAGGTCCACGTGACTTTCCTGCCCCACTAGCCAACATTTCTAACAATTGCTACGAATGCATCATTTAGATGAGACTCAATAAGACTGACATCGATTTCCTCAAGTTCAAAGACATCTCAGGAAGCTGTGAAACATGAAAGATTCATGGACGCTTCTCCTCCACCTCCTTCCACCTCCACTCCACCTCCCACACCTCCACCTGGACAACCACGTGATGACCACTCCATATAACTGACGCCGGACGGTCAGGTAGTCACATTCCTGGAAGTTATAACGCCATCTCCCATCTGTCAGTGCCTTGTTCTATGTCATTAAGTGATCACCTAATTGGATACCAGTGTATCTGATTTCATCGAAAGATGCTACCTCAGCCGACTTTCAATGTTATTAAATATGCACTGTTTAAATATGATGTAGCCTACATTAATCGATTTAGTCTAATAACAGGTTAGCTGTATACCGGTGAAGGGCGTGAAGGTATTCTGGAACTCGGAGATGCCACCACTATAGCCGCGTGGGTCCTGCTCCATTGTCCCTCAGACGTAGCTGGAGTAATCTCAGCCTTCCCGGTGATAACGTTGTACATTATTGTAAAGATTGCAATCTACGAGCCTGATAATCAAATTTATTCATGGCAGATATTATCTCCACAGCAATGTTGTTTCTGGGAATTGCTCATAAATTTTCCATATCAAGTCTGGCTTGTAATCTGTAGTCGTTGATGCATGTTTTTGCCAAAGAGGAGTGCATCCACTGACCTCATTGTAAGAGGTCATCTGATTGGCTGAGTGTATTGGTCCACTGACGGCCATCTCACATCTTGTAGTTGGTCAGTATATCATGAGTCACTCTGCGTGATCCAATGAGGGGAAGCGACACGGAACTGAGACGGAACATGCTGGAAATTGCATGTGCTTGTAAAGGAATGGCGATGTTCATCAAGCCACTGCACGTGACTTTATTGATCTCGTTTTGCAGTAATCCCCCATTGATGTTTAACTCATGCCATTACGACAATGTTGTAATTGGCAGTCGGTTAATCGAGTGTATTTCAAGCATAACAGGCGATAAACGTCACAGAAGAGAATACAGACAGACATTGGAGGTAATTGTGTAATCCATAACTTAGAATCCTTCCGCCAAATGGATCAGCACGATGTATTCGCTGTGATCTTACTGACTACATTGCAGCTTAAGGGATCAGCATATAGTTAAGTGTGTTGTCGATTGACAGAACAGTGCATGGTGTCCACTGTGGTACTATTGTTACATAGCATTCTATCCCCGCCATCCAGTGTCCTCCTACTTTAGAGTTATCTACCCTTCGAAGACTCCCGATATTCAGTCAATATATGGGCTAGCCTGACCTCCATGAGTCTGATTAAACAATCACAATATCTTTAATTGACTTCCACTTCTTGTAACACAACATTTTAAGGTTGGCACTAACTTGTTTTATTAGGAAAATTAGCAAATATTTTCATTTCACAAGAAACGGTTTACATTCCAATTAAGCTTGATCAGTATTGATTACAGCATCATCAACGTCAATATTGGCTTCGTAGAAGGTTATTTAGTTAACATTTAAGATATTAAAGCGAGTATAATGAAGATGGAAGGTTTGAATAAGGAGAATATGCATCAGCTGGAGAGAAAGGCACAGTAGAACACGTACAACCTTCCTGAGAGTAGCTTCATGGATGTCTTCGTGAGAGTAGCTTCATGGATATCTTCTTCATGGATTTCCTCCTGAGAGTAGCTTCATGGATGTCTTCGTGAGAGTAGCTTCATGGATGTCTTCGTGAGAGTAGCATCATGGATGTCTTCCTGAGAGTAACTTCCTGAATGCCTTCTTCATGGATTTCCTCCTGAGAGTAGCTTCATGGATGTCTTCTTCATGGATTTCCTCCTGAGAGTAGCTTCATGGATGTCTTCCTGAGAGTAGCTTCATGGATGTCTTCCTGAGAGTAGGTTCATGGATGTCTTCCTGAGAGTAGGTTCATGGATGTCTTCCTGAGAGTAGGTTCATGGATGTCTTCTTCATGGATTTCCTCCTGAGAGTAGCTTCATGGATTTCCTCCTGAGAGTAGCTTCATGGATGTCTTCGTGAGAGTAGCTTCATGAATGGCAATAGTACTGACCATAGCCTTTGTCTCCTCGATGTCAGTACTCTGTAGTGTAGACACAGGCAGGCCAACAACGTCTGAATGAAATAAACGAAAAATACATTTATGTAATATTATGTGTGAACTCTTAGCTCTTTCACAATGTTTTTCCTAATGGAATCTTACATATATTTATTATTTATGCATAATATGTTCATTTTTACACAACAATGTCAGTGCTTCGGAACCAAGACTACAGAAAGAATAGCCTATAGTCACTTCCTTGTCTTGGACTAACTACGTGTGTAATCAGAGAACTGGTATAGAAGTGTCGTCATGGAGTATCTGCAGTTTTATCACAGTCATACACAATGTCGTATACTGGCTCGAGTGTCTGGTTCAGAGGAGTTTCCCTCTTTTAAGAGATAATCGCAATTAAACAGCATTACATTCATTACCTTCATTACCATTAACTTCCTCGTCCAGCTTCCTGTTTACATGGCTCCATCACGCGGCAGTACAGGAATTAGACACAGATAGCATTGCGCTTATTGTTTGACGATAACCAATCACAACGCGCCAATTCTGACAGGCCGCGTTCATTGCTGCCGATCAAAGCAGCATTCTAGCAGTAATTGAGATTCTTGGAATAAATTGAATCCAACTAACGTTTGTTTTATGTGTATCATGCAGATCCTAAGAAAGCAATCTCGGCAAGTACTCCTCATCACATGAAGCAGAAGAGAGGACATTGCGTGTCTTCAGATGTTGTGGACATGGACAGGTGGATGAGCTGATTGGGCTCAGGGTGGAGCGGAGAGGGCGCGAGTGGGCGATAAGTGGGCGCTCCTATGTAAACTGACAGGCAATCCGAGAAACAAATATTACACCGGCAATATTGAAAGCAATCCCTTTGAATTACTATTAACGCATTCTTTGAGTGATCTACCATATATGCCTCTCAGTTCCATTGATGTCGAATCTGGGTCAGAATGGCAAGCTTAAGTCAGCGTACAGAAGAAGAAACAGAAGAGGAACATGAAACACTTGAAAGTTAAATATAATCACAGGCTACACACATTCTTTATTATTTAATATGCTGATATAATTGTATTATTGTGGCGCTATACATGCTATTATAACATATTGAAACATAGAACTATATAATATTCAGGATTAAATTGCTAAAACATGAATTATTAATAGAAGCACATGAACTATGTTATAGAAGGGACATATTTTATTCATACAGTATTCCAGAAATATTTCTACATGTTCTGTTCTATTGGTTATGTGCATGCTAATTTCCTTCTGTTGATATTCTGTGGGGAATCAAGTGACTGTTGCAGTTACATTGTCAGTGAATCTCTGTGGATGCTTCCCGTAATGTCAGACGCTGAATAATTGTAAACTAACTACAGCCAGTGTTCGTGTCTGACCCGGTGTTAAGTAAACAGGAAACAAAGCATCCCCAGGTCGTCTCTAGACGTACACGTGTTCTCCATCGCTGACCAGTGTTCAAGTAATATCCATGTAGCAGTCGTCATACTCTTGTTCTTTATGCCAGTTAGAACTGGTCCTATTTGGCAGCATTACTTCCGTGTAGGTCTACTTCTAGCTCAGCATTGCCACTTCATCCTAACTCGATATGCTAGTGCAATTTATTAATTAGGTCAATTCACAATAGAGGTTAAAGATGAGCTAATTTAGCTAATGGTCCGCCTCGCCAACGACAAGAGAAACGCTTTCTACTGGTAATTCCAGTAAGTGCAGCAAAGTTCACAGCCCGCTACTGGACAAGTAGAACTGGAAGAACTTTGGGCTCCACTACAACAGACCTAAATATATGGGGGTGCGTTCAAAGACACAACGGCTGAGTAAGCCGCTTAGCTAAACTGGTTCCCTGTCCCATGTACGGTTCATACGACTCTTGAGACGGTGGCTAGTTTGGTAAGCCGCTTGTAAGCGTTTGTGTTTTTGAATGCACCCCTGCTCTTGCTGGCGGTTCTGTTTAGATGCAACCTGACATAGTCTAACCTTGGCCTCGGATTCGTCTTTATATACATTCCACTGAATGGTATGGTGTTTACTGAACGGAACTGCAGAGCTTTACCTATATACAGACTATCCATCAATCCACACGTACTTGCTTAACACTGTCCATGGTGGAGGGACTGAGTAGGAATAGGGAGGTGTCTGTAACTCAGACTACAGTCTGTCATTGTAATCACTGGCATTACAAGACTCTACTTTATATAGTTCATAATACTTGATACATATACTGCTACATATTTCCCGAAAGTAATAGCAGCTAGTTATTCCTAATTTTCTCATTATTTTCTCTCTATATCTCTTCTCGCTCTCTCTCTCCCCCCCTCTCTCTCTCTCTCTCTCTCTCTCTATCTCTCTCTCTCTCTATCATATTCGCTCTACCCCCACCCACCTCTCCGTCCATGTCAATGTATTCCAAGCGCGTCTGATGGAAATGCAAGGTGACAATACAGAAAACAATTGATAATCCGACATATTTATGAATATCTGTAATGTCCAATCATATAATGCAAATTTGGATTCACTTCTGGA
Organism: Lepetodrilus elevatus; assembly: GCA_034780755.1. Classification (NCBI taxonomy): domain Eukaryota; kingdom Metazoa; phylum Mollusca; class Gastropoda; order Lepetellida; family Lepetodrilidae; genus Lepetodrilus; species Lepetodrilus elevatus. The sequence goes on from JAVCKZ010058166.1 coordinate 6,124, forward strand.
TATTTATGACCATTTGTCAAGCAGTGTAATGGAACTCAGTTTGTGGAGGGTTCATTTCACTTGCAAAGTGGCAACACTAGAGACAAAGACAATCATTAATCCGGATTATAGTTACGTGAGAGAAATTATCAGTTGGATGGGAAAACAATTACTAGTAACAGGAGAAGTCGATGCTGTAGCTTAATATCGGGAGATGGCGCTGTCTAGATGGGACATTAAATATGTGAAGTGTGTATATTTCCGTGTATTTCTGTGTATCTCTGTGCAATTCCGTGACCGTTCAGTGGCCAAGTCTGCTCATGTACAATTACATTCAGTGAATGACATGTGCATGTCCTTAGATGATAATCAGAACTCACTGTTTGTATTTATGCATGCATTCATTTGCATGTGCGTGAATTATCGTGTGGATGAGCACGGATTGATGTCCCTTGTAATATTACAACATTTGCATTCATTTATTAAAGGGACATCTCTATATCTAGCAATATTCCACCATTTTCATCAAGCATGAAGTTATCAGAAACATCACACCGACACATTGTTTTAATGGTTAGTGGTCTCTGGATAGTAATCAAGAAGGACATTTGTTTTGTTTCCCCTGTAAGGCCATGAACAGGGACGTTACTTATCTAATTATCATCAGACGTGGGAGGACGCCGCAGTTAGCGCTGTTTTATAGCTTGTATCATGACGCGTAACGAGCAATGCACCCCCAAACTGCCAATAATCTTCCCCGACAGAACCGCCTTCCCTTAGCGAGATGTACAGATCCGTATTATTGTTATCTCTAAATGTCCATCAATTTGTACCAATGTTCAGTAACTAAGGACCATGCAGACCTCACGCAATGAAGAACCAATCTCACAAATTCGATTTTAAATATCCAAACTCTGAGATTGTTAATACTAATACCATTAGCTGTTAATATGTCGATGATAATTCAGTGGACATCATGATAGCTATTATTCTCCATAGAAGATGCTTCGTGACTTAGATCAACAACTGTTTGGTCGCGTGAGTGGGAATTGTCTAGCTCTGATATTGGAAAATACGTCATATGGGACTGGGTGCCTACCTCTGAGACCTGGTAATACTTCACATATGCCTACCTCTGAAACTTGGTAATACTTCACATATGCCTACCTCTGAGACTTGGTAATACTTCACATATGCCTACCTCGGAGACTTGGTAATACTTCACATATGCTTACCTCTGAGACTTGGTACTACTTCACATATGCCTACCTCTGAGACTTGGTAATACTTCACATATGCTTACCTCTGAGACTTGGTAATACTTCACATATGCCTACCTCGTATAACGTCAGACGTGCCTACCTCAGGAAGAACATCAACTATATTTCACAGCAACGACTTGGTAGGAAGACGAGAGCAGCAACTAACATACACAAACCAAGGTGACAGACATGCATACAGACATACAAGGCGACAGACAGAGAAACAGACAGACACTATATATCAATGGAGAGTTAACTAGAACGTGTATGAACGTGTGTGTGTGTGTGTGTGTGTGTGTGTGTGTGTGTGTGTATGCGCGCGCGTGCGTGTGTTTGTGTGCCTGCATCAGCTTTCTGTTCATGGCAGATACTCAGACTCAGTACTTGATGCATGTGCAATCAGTTGCTAGATCCGATAATACAATTGAAACATGTACACATCTTACTGAATAGTTCTTAAAATTAATGAAAAGTTGTCAGTTACTAGTTGAGTATAGACCTACTACTTGCTGGAGAACTTAATATAGCATTCCACTGTGGAACTCAGACTCTAAACCATCCTGAGATGTCAGGACATTAATGTAAAACTTGGATTCATTTATTCTTTGGCTGTCAGACGGATGTCCGATGCAGAAGTAACAGCCAAGATAAAATATCGTCATCTATTGTCAGAGAGACAGCCTGAGTAGAGGGTAGAGTCACTCGCCGGTCAAACTGAGATAATGAATGCTCCCTAACTCTCTCGCTCGACATCGGCCTGAACTGTTGTCATAATGCGGTGGTATATACGCCACTTGGCGTGCTTGTGATTGTAAATTGTTGTATTCATGTGACAATATGAAGCTGATTGCTTTTGTCAGAATCGATCTACGCGTTCACCAGGGACCAGTAATTAAAATGGACGAGATCTGACCACGCCCGCCTTTACCCAGATGGTCAAGCCTTGACCACTGGTGCCAGGCCAATCTCCAAATGGACAACAAGCCGACCGCCCGCATTAAACTTTATTGAATGTTTCCCCTTCTGTGTGGCCTGCACACATTGGGGCTAGACAGCCGCCGTCTATTCGCATCTTGGAATGAACAGAACTGTTACCTCTAATCACAACTGTCGGGTCCAAATATGGAACAATAACGTTACAAAGTGCCCGGTAATTCGATTTTCTTGAGACCAATTTCAGTGTTAGTTAAATCATTTAACCCCTGCAGGTGTCATTGTTTCAGTTGGCTGGTTGGTCGGCTGTGCTGGCTGGACCAGTGTAATGGATCCCAGTGCGCCCCCAGTGCTGGGTCCTGAGTCTGGAGAGGTAACACTAACACTAACACTTACACTTACACTTACACTATAGCACTAACACTAACACTAGCACTGCTACTATAGAATGCTTCATTGCTCACAATTTGGCTAATTTCCTGTTAGAATTCCGCTTTGTCAAAACCAGACAGGGAATATCTCCTTATTCTCATCTGAACGTTAATTCTTCAAAATGATCAAGGGAATACGATATGTCCTGGAGATAAGAACCACTGCAGGACGAGATATATCCCCAGATACAGTATCCACTCATACATCATGTAGACAAATAATCATTTTGGATGCTTCCTTAATATATACATGTACTTATAGTTGTCGACCAACATTTATCGAATGCCATCAATAATTCTACTATGTTCATGCTGTTTGCTACAGGCTGGTTGCTGGTCTTGTGCTATCTAATTAGCCGTATTCTTGCACATCTACCATTGTACAACTTGCACAAATATTAAAATCTTGAAAGTCTCAGCAATATAGGTGTCATGCCAGCAATATGCCAGCAATATGGGTGTCATGCCAATATAGGTGTCACGGAGGCAAAAACAACACTGGGAAAGCAGTACTATAGAAGAGGACGATCATTGAGAGTCATGCTCTATAGTATACATGTATATAACTTAGCGCTAGAACTGTAACATTATGAACACTTTAGACTGGGCTTATTGCCGCTTTAAAAGATTACTAGCATTTGTAATGCATGTAGGACATGTAGGACCTAGTGCTACAGTAAACCTTCGAGCATCAGCTGGTACTGACGAACCAATGAAGATATGAATAACGAGAGATCGAAACTATCTCCTGATCTGTATTTGGTGGCGCCAATCTGTAGATGGCGTAGATCAATCCATGTTGCTTAAAACAAATAACTATACGAATATATACTATTTCGCAACGGAAATTAGCCTATAGGTGCAATATATAATGGTTGTTTAGTACAATTTATAACATTAGGTAATTATTCTAGTAGGTGTTAGGTAACATGCATGTAATTCGATTATAATATATAGGGATTTCTGTTCAAATTTTAATACCACTGTTTCTGTAGAAGTTATCATTTTCTTCTTACATCTATTATTGAATGTTTCACCCAGAAATACGAAAGAAAACTTGTGATAACAACTTGGAAATAAAATAATAATTTTCTGGAGCAAATATCAGAAATAATACCGTGCTTATTACATCTGTAGAAAAATCGATTCTTATTTACAATTTGCTCTCTGGAGGATTTGGAATGCCTAGTAAGATTGGTCGGACGATTGAAAAAACATCAATAAGTTAGCAGTGAGAGAAGAAGTCTCCGTGTGGCTTAACTAACTTGGCGTCTGACCTAGGCGCCATTACTTGTCCAGACTCGGGGTGGAAATCGGGAAAATATGATGACGAATATGTGTAATTACACTTCTCTTGTAGGACCCAGAACGCAATCTTTCTCCGCTCTTTCTTGCAGTGCGATCTCGGGATAGGTCCTGACGCAAAATCGATACAAATATTCCTAATAAGCCAAGACGATCCATAATTCACATCCAATCTGATTTTTTTTATTCCTCCACTGGTTTATCCAAAGATACAATGTTCATCCCGGGGAAAGGTTTTCTTTATTTCCGTGCACGATGATAATTCTTCACAAGGACAGTATACAGATAACTTCTATTCCACATTCCGTGGTCATAAGTCATATTCAGATCACGTGATGCCGTCAGAGTAAAGTGGTCACATGATACCCACTTGATAGGGCTTATTATAAATCTCCGCCGTATTCCGTAGAGGAGACCATCTTGTGTAGCCGATACTGCAGCGCCACCTATTAGAGTGCGACTGCCGCCATCAACTCACAACGGGTCAGATAATCTAACCTTGGTGAAAGGAATGTTTTCTAAACTTGACAGTACAAATTGAGGTTGTGAACTTAAATATATTCCACTTCCGCTTCGTGGAACCATTTCCCGATTTGATATAAACTGTCATTGGCGCGCGTGGACCTGTCACTCTCCTCGTTGTCAGGGTTCTACTTTAATAACGGTTGACAAGCGCGATAACTCGTCTCTTCTCGCCACTCACACGATATTCACGACACTGACATACAAGCATTCACGATGCTGGGTAGATTTGGTATAAATGACCGGATCCGACTATGCTGTGTCACATCACCTGAACTTCAATCTATACAATACAGGAAATAGCTTCAAGACTAACATTTCATTTCATCTACCTCACTTCATTGGAAACTCATTAAACATGGAAACTTTATGATTGCACACGTATACATTTGCACATTTTCTAATACATTGCTAAAGTGAATATACATCCCATTAACGATCATCCTATGGATAATAATCCCATTAACTTACAATCACCCCATTAAAATAATCATATGGACAATCATCCCATGGGCAATACTCATATGGACAATCATCCTATCGATAAGCATCATATTGACAATCATCTTATAGGCAATCATCCTATGGACAATCATCCTATCGATAAGCATCATATTGACAATCATCATATGGGCAATAATCCTATGGACAATCGTCATATTGACAATCATCCTATGGACAATCATCTTATAGGCAATCATCCTATGGACAATCAGGTTATAGATGGAATAGCCGCCGCCATTCGTTCCGATTATTGAAGAGTTTTCATAGATTTGCAGACAGATCTTTCTGATGGCGAGGTACTCGACCGACGTCCGGACCACGAGGTGACCATTGCACGCTAGCTTGGACAATAACCGCCCATTAAATGACCATTTACCATGAGTTGGTTGTTCATCATGCAGCAACCCCGTCAGCCAAATGTCCCAGCCTGGCCACTGGTCTTCGGGAATGGACAATTAAACGCAATGTAGCGAGTGTTCTGTGCGGACATTTAATGCCACATTTCCAGGCATGGCACGATCTTCATGCACGCAATGCCATCGTGCTCCCACGCAATGCCATCATGCTCCCACGCAATGCCATCATGCTCCCACGGAAAGCCCCGTACAAGTCACGCGCAGAACTGCGACCGTCTCTATGTTCAGTACTCACCTCTGTATATTTGGTAATCATAACAAATATACATTATATTGAGGTCGATATTATACTTTCGATTATCGTCCTTTCATTAGATCGCATGTAGCACAGGGAGGTAATATTGCATCATTCGATATTCAAATTTTGAATCAATCTTTTTCAATTAGGAGGGTCATTACATATTTTTCAGAAATTGGTGTTGACGTCACAGTTTTGAGTTTATTGATTAACTTCTGGGTAACTTTATCCATTGGAAATCGTCACATTGATCTTATTTGCTGTCGTTTGCTGCAAATAATTGTCACAAGAATAAGTTTATGTGTACTGCTGAGTTGTCAAAGTTGAATGATGACCAACTCTAGATCTGTCTAGCTCGGGTATCTATGAGCAAAGACCGTGTGGTGTCAGTTCACGGTAAGGTCCTAATCCGATAGAAGCAAGCTATATCTTATTGCCCAGATCTGAGTTTTATCGCTGACGTCGTGTGATCAGTCATTCATTCATTCAAAATTAGAAAACATCTAACGGACATGAATACCTCTAGTCGTGTCTAGAATGTCCTCCGCTGAATGTCTCCAAAATAGACAAGATATATTTTATGGAAGCATTGGACAAATCATAGATTATGAACAGAATTCTGAAATGTGTAGAATATCAGATCTCTGAAAGATCACGTTAAGATGTTGGCAAGTGCACTGTACATAGCGTTCTCACTGCCAACATATGCTGTTATTAATTACTGCTGGGTGTAAGTTATTGCATTGTAATGTGATACAACACGTGTTATGAGTAAAAAACCGCCAACAGATGCTTCAGAAGCAATGATATAACATGCGATGCTGAAGCTTAACGACCATGTAAATGTAGCGCGACTGTACATTACATAATGTAGTGTTATGCCTTCTATCCTCAGGGAGACGCCGGAGATGAGGTGTAGGCTGTTAGACATGACATTATGATGTTAATCTCCTATTTACTATTCACTATACACGGCCTCAGTCCAATGGTTCGGGACATGCACTACGTGAGAGTATGCCAGCTCTATACAAGACAACCTATGTAGGCCACTAGTAATATACTGCCAGCACTGCTTCTCTGTAGTCGTCTTCCCTCTTCATCTGTGTGCTTGGCTTACATAGACTCGTTCCAATCAAGCCAAGGTATTATCACGGCGAGGCAAGTGTGATAAACACCATACCCGAGGATAGTGGCGTAGTACCTCGCCATGAAGGATGTGATGAGGTGTTGGGAGATGACTTCTTGTGTCCTCATCCGGGCGGTAGTTGCCCTCCACGAGGACCTTCTGACAGAGCCAGTGACCTTCACCTTAGTCTGGTAACCTCACTCCCCCGCACGTTCTCTGTGTACACGTCTACACGTTCATAGTACAGCCTAAGGCAATATTTTCACCTCATTATGTCCTTCGGTTATTGCTCGATGTTTTCTTGCAACTTTGCCAAATTGCAGCCCCTTGCTTCTCTCCACACACGGCAGGGGGCGCTGTGCAGACTCCATTCCTCCTCCACTGTTGACTAGCACGCCAATGTCACACATGTTATAAATTGAAATAATGACGATGACCTGCGGTTAATTGGGGTTACGTCAATTACAGACCAGCGAAGTTAGATAAATCTTAGATGTCAAGGAATCTCGAGAAGAGGACTGACGTGGAGATGATTACCGCTAAAAATAATTTAGCCTTGAGTTTTCTTGATAACACCAATGCAATATAATCATGTTTATTTCATGATGAAACGGTACATTTAGATTACGGTTTGGGCAACAACATTTTACTATATCCATAGATCATATATCATATTTTAATACCTTGTTTATGAATGTACGTGTTTAAATGGAACAGGATGCGTACTATTTGTTCAAAAAACAGTTTATTTAAAGCATAGAATATTCTTCACAATACCCGACCGTCGTATTTAGTGAACACATCCTCATACACATAAGACGTCCGATCACCACACACGTGCAAACTAACGGCAATATATTAGTAGTCTTATTCAGAGATGCATTACCTATACAATTACATATATGCACATACTCGTACGCACGAAACACTAACAACTATGCGCTGATCATGACCATGCACGTGTGGGAGAATTCAACTTCAAATCAAACACGTTTGTCACCGTGATTTTCGGTTGGAATATTTGGTGCCCTGCTAGTGACAAGTTCATCTGAACGTATGCCCACACTGTGGAGTAGACTGTGGAGTAGACTCTGGAGTAGACTGTGGAGTAGCGGTGTCGGGAAGTTGGAGGTTGCTGGCCCCAATGTATCAACAAAGTCTGCTTACAATGCATAGTTAGAAGTTATAGAGCAAATACTAATTACGTACAATGTCAGGATTATTATACACAATATAAACAAACTTCTGACAACGTGGATTACCAACACTTCCTGAAAAGTAAAATAACATGCATTCATTATATCATCATCTAAAGCTTTTGTTATCCTACAACATACACAGAATAATATAAACACATGTATTAAGGTAAAAATATGTGGTTAGGGCAGAACAAATATATCTTCACATATAAAATTGAATAGATTTGTATACATATTTGCACATATGTTCATAGTTTCATCTATGCACGCTATCGGTACGGTCGTCATAGACCTTCCACAGATTCAGAGAGGACACGCATGCTTACATATAAAACAATCACCCACACGGGTAAGCTTAACCTCTAAAACACAGGCCATCATGACTATTTGACGGAGGCTAGTATAGTCATAATGACCTTAGATTTCGAGGACGGGGTACGCTAGGGTACATGTATACAAATTCAGAAGCGCCAACGTTTGGTAAGGTTTCATTGAACCACAAGTCAGTTCAATGAACGGACTTGGTATCACGATAGACATGTTCGTCGGAAAGGTGGCCGTCCAAGATAGCTTACCGGTGTAGAGCCTATGCATATACCGTAGAATGCAGCTTTGGAACACTGGAAGGGCTATTTGACTGCCAATGTTTATAAACCCTTTGCTATTACACTATTCGTATTATTTAGTGCCATGTATTCAGAATAGAAATGTATCTGTTTTCGATAGGTACGTGCCGGGGATGATGCCCCCACTCAACAGGTTCGCGACTTATCTACTCTTTGAGGCACGCTACTACTTATCTGTGGCTGGAAATAGCAGCAACGTTCAGACAGGATGTTTCATCTTCAGATATAGATAGTGAACACTGCTGTGTACAGCGATCAGACGTGTAAATATGTGTACACAGCTCTACATGTTTAGACATTACATGAGTGAGTTGGAATTTTACATTTCCAAAGTAT
>JAVCKZ010058177.1:0-2500 GCA_034780755.1 Lepetodrilus elevatus
TCCATGAAGTATTTACCGAGATAATCTACGAAATAGGGGGGTCAATGCATTTCATGCCAAACTATAGTATTAATATAGTTTGATGTTCAGCAGGACAGATCCGTCATCAGTAGCAACAGGCATGGCATCAAAGTCCTCCTTTCGTTTTGTAGAAAGCAATGTAAAAATTACAACCGTGTAGAGCAGCCTTTTAGTGTTTATCAAATAAGCAAGCGCCATGCGATGGGTCAAAATGTAATCCACTCCTCCCGTAGGGATTCGTCTTCTACGATAATAGTTTCCTTAAACAAACGTCGGTCCCAATACGCTAGGTGATGTTCCTTGCGCGTAAATAGAATTAGAATCTGCACTGTGAGTAGCTGTTACAAATAGATATACCACGGTGTTGTAATCAACAGGATTCTGTATACGCCGTCTGTTTTAGTACACACGTAGGCTGGAGGTTGCTTGCCAATTGTGGAGGTATTTCCATAGCAGATATTTGTATTCAATTCGGGACGAAGTTACAGACGCTGTTTATGATAATTGTAGATAGAGGTTTAACGTTCCATATGGATTGTGAAACGAGAGTGGCATCATTTGCTAAAATGTCAACCGAATTCAGACGAATATATCCAAGAGGTATGTAGATCACGTGAAACGCTATTCGTATCAGCATATCTTCAGGGAAAGTACCTGTGAATTATTACGTATCCGGTGCCAAAGGAAAATACATATTGCGCCTCCTTGTAGCAAGATAAACGTGTTAGAAATAGGACACCAAAATGTGAGAGATAAAATTATAACAGAATATATGATAACGTCAGTGAATGTTCTGAACATTGAAAGTGGAGAAATGATTTACGGAAAACAATCATTCATGAGGAGCAGATATGAAATAAATATGTATTACCATAACTGATTGTGCACACATGTTGATAACATTCTCGGTGGAAGCCATGGTTGATGATAAATGTATTAGCTTTGCAAATACACTGTCGACCTCATATATACGATATGCCGATGCATCTAGGCATGTAGATGAGTCAGATGAAATGTGATGGTAAATATACGAGTCTATTGAGTACTGGGATGTGTTAAGGTTTACACGATGGTCGTCGCATCACGAATACCAATCTCAATAGCGCAATGAAGTATGCATGACGTTCACAACCATTCGAAACCCAACAATGTCAATACGTAGTGTGTCAGTTCCAATCGGACAAGCCATCCGAATTCATCTTCTTAACTAATGATAGCAGGCAACGCTTTGTTAATGTCAAGTACAACTAGGTCCACTGATCTTGTATGTCACACGAAAGTGTAATATATATTTAATGCATTGTAAATTATACTACTGTATCTATTTCTATGAGATGTCAAACATGCTGATCTTATTTGTCACGTGTATAACTGCATCCAATAAACAACCACGATAGCAATCACGTATGCATTTTCTAACACAGAAAGGTAGCAGCATTTATTAAATTTATTTGTATTTTGATGGAGTCTGTCTCATAAACCGCTCTACGACGCCACAAGACAGCTGTTTTATTTGTATCATCTTATCTAATAGAATTCGTCTCGTAGAAACTATACAGACATGAAAAGAAAATTGTCTTACACAATTTCAAGACAACACGCCATTAAGAATATAAATAGCATGTGCCGCGGAGTATGTCGTGAATCATCACAAGCAGATGAATGCGCTTTTAAACTCAATTCACGTTAGATAAACCTGCATCAACTTTGCTCATTATATATAAATGCCGTCCACCAGGTTACGACTATGGGATATTATCAAACTGCTCTGGCAGATAGCCTTTCAAACACTCTGGGGGGAAACTAGCACATAAACAGAACTCCTATAATAACAGTGGCTCTACTTGTATACTTATACTGCAACATTCAGAGCTACCAATGTTGCGGGTGTCCTCCTGCCATAAACCGACAAGTCATGATGTAAGTGAATGAATCTTGAAATACCAATACAAAATAAAGACAATAACTTTTAGTTCTAGTATACATCTGTAGCTCTGTTTTTGGGATGAGAGGAGAGCCGTTCAACACATCATGCCAGTCTGACAAATTAGTTAGTCTCCACACAAGGAAACATCAGCTGTTTAAGTAAAACTTCATATATTCCTGTTAGTCAATTTGAACCTAATATTACTAGTTAGTAGGTAATATGCATGATATTTTCAAAATGTATTTATATTAGTGCGACCATTAGTGTATTCACAGTATATAAAGCTGTACCTAAATAGCTTCGAAATTGTGTTACAACTGTTCTACCATACTCTTTGGTAGACTAATGTTCTTGAACGCCAAGCATGTTAAAATTGTACATAATGTTTCAGCTCTAAAGGTGAGTATACCAATGTTCCATAAAAGCAACAGGTATGCGGAAAGGTGAAAGCTAAAAGTAGATTTTATTTCATTCAGAAAATAGCTTCCACAGACATTATACTCGTATCTGAGCAGACCTAATCGTTTCGTTACGTTAACAGACAACGGTGTA